>OZ024834.1:25291678-25383099 GCA_964016985.1 Anodontia alba
AAA
The DNA here is from genome assembly GCA_964016985.1 of Anodontia alba. NCBI lineage: Eukaryota > Metazoa > Mollusca > Bivalvia > Lucinida > Lucinidae > Anodontia > Anodontia alba. The sequence goes on from OZ024834.1 coordinate 25,291,682, forward strand.
AAAAAAAAAAAAAAAAAAAAAAAAATAAGTATTTTAATACGCAAAGTTAGTTTCACATAAATAATTCATGCTCAAAATGAGGTTCCTAACAACCTGCACAAACAGTGACGCAATAATATACATGCTTATGAAAAAGAAAAAAAAAAAAAAAAAAAATAAAACGCCAGTTTTTCTTTAGAATAGCCTCGCCGAAGCACCCCCCCCCCCCCCACACACACACACAAAGTAAAAATTTGAAAATGGCCATAACACTCATACCATTTGGACTTGCATCTAAGGATGGCGACCTATATTTGGGTTACCCGCGTGTATCTCATGGATCCCTATATAATACAACATTAATGGTCTAGAAAAGGTAACCAGCCTAACATGTTGGCATCCATATTTCTAATATGTCGTTAACGTCCCGGTTCATTACGGAATAAGTATTTTTACTGAAAGCTATTCAATGCGGTCCGTGCACTTTACCCAAAGGTTGATTATCAGCAATGCGTCTGATTATACAGACATTGACAGGTTGCGAACAACCGAACGTATAGCTTATATTTGTGCAGCAACGTAACAAACTTATCGTCCGATATTTGAGCCAGTAGAAGACTAGGGTTCAACTTGTGGATCAACAATAATCGCTGTCCAGCTGAAGAAACCTTGCATATCAATATAGCGCCTAGTGGTGCGCAGGCTGATCTGAGTCTTCGCAAGGCGAAGATGTCCAAAGGTACATTTTCCAGTGTTGCGGATTAGTTGATTGGAACGCATGATTAACTGACTTTTTTGTTATTGACGTCTTTGAATACACAATGAGCACGAAAAATTATCTTAACGAACCGAACATTCCAATAGGCATAATATGATGACTGCGCTAATTGTGTATATTGCACTCCTTATAAAGAATGCCTGACTGTAAACTGTCACGTTCGTTCCTTCGTATACCAAGGGTCATCCAAACAATTATACTGACTATCATTTTATTCAATAACCGCTTAATGCTTAATCATGGAATTTGGCAAGTAGATAAAACAACATGTGTGCTTCAAAGTGCTGCCAGTCTTAAGACGTCATTATTGTTAGCGTCATCAATGCACGACGTCGCAGGACACTATTGAAGACATGGCGATCGCGTTTTATTCGGAAGAACATCGCATGTAGAGTTTGAATATTATTATAAGAAGAATGCACGGGAAATTTACGTTCCTTTGCAGGAAGTTTGTGGCAATAGTGTCCTTTCTTATTCACAAGTTGTCAGATGGTCTAACCAATGTAACGGCGGTCGGGAGGCTATAAAAGACAATGAGGGCAGAGACTTCAGCAAGTTACGCATATTTTGTAGAAAATGTATGTGTATTTCTAGAAAGTGATCGGCGATATACATGTGAGGTACTAGCCCAGGAACTGGATTTAAGCTGTGGTACTGTTCATTTAATTATTCGAAATCGTCTTGGAATACAAAAGGTGTAAGCACGTTGGTCACCACATCATTCGACGTCCGACCAATTGCAATGTTGTTTAACTGTCGCCACCAGGTTACTCTCTCGCTTTGAAACAGAAGAAAATAACTTTGTTTCTAGAATCGTAGCTATTGGCGAGACTTATTAGATTATATGAACCTGAAAAGGAGAGACAGGCCACTGAATAGCACATGCCGAATTTTCCCAGGCCGGCAAAGTTGCGGCGCCAGCAAAGGAAATTAAAGATGCTTTTGATATTTGCCTATGATATAAGCGGTGTTCTCACCAGCCAAAGGACTGAGACTGTCAAAACTGTAATTGGCATGTACTACAAGGGTTATATTCAAAAAGTATTGCAACCTGCTATCCGTAGGAAGCGTCCAGAACTTTTGACAGCAGTCCAATCATCCTACATGATTATGCTGCGCCACATCTTTCGAAGATGGTGACGTACTACTCGCGCGCTACAATTAAGAAACGTTGCCCTGTTCTCCTTATTCTCAGACCTCAGTCCATGTGACTTTGACCTTTTTCCAAGATTGAAGGAAAACATGCGAGGGTTAAATTTGAAGACTTAAGAGGAACTAGAAGAGCAGGTTCAGATGTATGTCTAGCAACGGGAAGACAATGTAGAGTAGCTGCCGAAACGGTGGGTTTAACTCTTTCACTGCCATAGATGAAAAAAGTAGGTTTTTGCAAACAGCGTAGATCCGGATGAGATGGCTCATAATGAGTCATCTCATCAGGATCTATGCTGGTTGACAATTAGTCTGTCAACTTTACACATAAACTTCTTTCCAATCGATAGTTTGTAAAACAATGAAGCAGACGACATATGTAGTCTGAAATGTGGCGCCGAAAGAGATAAAGTACTAACAAAATGAGTCATGCGAAGACGTATGTAGGATGCACAGATCAGCCTTATTATACTGGTGACTCAGCAAACGTCATGATGATTGTGGTTTACATGAGGACTTAAGCTTGAACTTCGGTTTGCTCAAACACTGGTATACCTTCTACTTCGGACCATAGTTTATGCCAACAAATGTGCTTGGCCTGAAAGTCTGTTTTTTATTTCTAGGTTGTTTCTGCTGAAATCGGTCACGCTTTGGATATTTTATTCGAGATCAGATTTATCGCATTTATCATACGAATGAATACGCACGCCTAGAGGTGCACATCGGTTGTAGTGTGGTAGTGGTATCTGACATTTCTAATGTGGAACATAATGCATTAGCCATCTTGGTTCTATTTGTGTTTTTCTAGTGTTCCGGCTTCAGATCGCCATTGTGGCTTTTTGTTTCATCGCAGTTTTGTGATTATATGTGTTTCATTGTGATGTGTCCCAGGTGAGACAGAGAACCCGAATGTCGATCGAACATATTTTCGTAATTCGGAGCTGCTTCAAAATTAAGGGTAAGATTTTGCGCAAGTAAAACTGGTTTAAACTCCCATAGTAATTTTTGTACTGACCATTCCAAGGCGGTTCTTCTGTTGCAGTTCTTCTTTTGATAGGTGGATTTTTTTTTTGCATTATTAATTTTTTTCTAGCACAGCAGAAAGAAATCCTGGAGTTCACCTTGGATAGAAATTCTTATCCTACCCAGGATAGAAATCGAGAATTCTCACGTGTTTGATAGGCACTGGTTGTAATGGACGTCAAGTAAGCCAACGAAGGTTTACGTCACTGAATGTAATGAAGTTATTTAACGCCACAGTATGGTCATCACAATATGGCGGATGACAGCAATCGAATAGACTGCATTATTAAACAATCTACGTTCAGAAATGAAAGGTGTGCTAGGAAAAGAATCTACCATGCGTGTGAGGGGTAGATAGAAAGATGCCTCCCGAGGATCACTGTCTGGCATTACGAGGCTTGCCACGTGATGCCATCACGAGGCCTCGTGATGCCAGACAGTGATCCATGGGAGGATTTTTCTATCTACCCCTCACACCAATGATATATCCTTATAATCTCTCCTTATTTTGGTGCCTTTGGAAGGCTATACTTCGTGATTTTGACATCTTCTTGGTATTGTCACTTATATTTTTATGTTCCTCAGGTATGAATAATGGTACATTACATTAAAACTCTAGACAAAACTATGGATATATGTAATTCAAACTTTGTGTGAAGGTCAGGTATGTTCGCATATGACTGTAATATTCATGTCTGCATTCAGTATTACTTAGAGAGTTATTTCGATACACCTGAATGATTAAGCATCCATTTTGTAACGGGAGGTCACTGTGACACATAGCTTACGTCGTGTTAATTCCTTAATTTAGAACATGCTAATTTGCTGACGGAATAAAATATTATATATATGAAAAAAAGGAACAGGATATTTTAGGCTACAGAGATTTCGCATGAAATTGTATCCACAAGCAATTAATGATTTAGGGACCCCTTGATTTATGCGAAACATGATGGATCCTCTGGGGTGAAATCTTTAATGCCGATTACGGGTATTCGGACAGAGGTCATGGGTACTTCCATTGTTTCGAGTGGGTTTCAAAACTCCTTTCCGGGCATAATTTATAGCGGTTCACATATTTATTTTAAAGTACGAGCTGTGTTCTGTAAACCAATTCTGAACCTCATCCCCAACCACTACCTTTCATGTGCATATCTAGCAATATGCCAGAGAAGGTTCAATGGCGAATGCACAAGCTTATCTGGGGCGTAGCCAGGAACTTTATGAAGGTGAAGCCTGCTAATAAAATCTCTGAAATTTTCGCTTATCAGCGCAAGCTGATCTGAGTCATTGCTTAGTGGATATGTTGTCTTGTAGGAAATGCTGTGCCCGGACCATTTGATGTCATCTGAAGACAACTTAGGTAAAAATTAGTTTAAACTGGCACATTTTTGTTGAAGCCCGGGCTACATAGCGTTCGTCTAGCTTACCATGGGTTTGGGTATTCGTGTAAATAAAATCTATAAAGGTTTCCCTTGGTAACTCTGAACACAAAAGAACGAAAAGTGTCGGTTTTATGCGAACCGAATTTTTTATGTATTTCTGTATTAAGATTACCATCGGGACCCAGGGTGAAGTTGGTCGGCTGTAAAAGGACTTTGGACCCGTAGTGCTTTATTCTACTGACCATCCTAAGACGATGGTACCGGTGTTAGTCTTACTCGTTGTTGCTTTGTGGTGTATTCTACAAGGCAATTTGTTTTTAAGTATACGCTAGAGTGCGTAAACAGTGTTGCAAACTTCATTACTGCTTATAAAGAGTCTCAATAAAACCTCCCATTTTCTAATCTGTAGTGTGTTCTTTGTTTCCAAAGGTAATGTTTTGGACGTTTATTTTACCATACTGCATCTGGTGTTGTTGCAGTGTGGCGGCCGTAGAACGTCTCCCCGCACTCCACCATAGTGCAGATTATATATTTCTTTTCCGTTTGGATTATTGGGCCCATTGTGATATCTTTGAGATAGAGTTCTGCTTATGTATACGCTAGAGGGCGTAAGCACTATTGCAAATATTATTACTGCTTATGAAGCGTCTCAATAAAACCGAAACTACCATTTTCGAATCGGTAGGGTGTTCTTTGTTTCCAAAGTCAATCTGTTTGACGCTCATTGCCTTGTGTTATTTTGTTCTTGTGTTTTTCAGTCCTTTTAGAATTGTGATTACCTTGTTGGGGGAAGAGTGAGCTTATGTTCGTGCTTTTCGTACGTTTGTCTGATTTGCGCTTGTCTGGTTTTGTCTGATTCCTCTTCCTCTTGGTGTTTGGGAAGGACTGCGGCTTGTCATTGTGGCACTCCCTGTTCTTTTCTCTTACCTTGTTTTTCAGTGACTACATATGTTGCAGTGTAGTTAACAGGGCTACATATGCCCCTAGCACCGGCTTTAGCGAACTCGATTCCCAAGGTATTAATATGGGCTGAATGAACCATAGGAAAATTAAAAAAAAAAATGAACATTCACTAAAATTATTGGAGCCACAACATGAGAAAACGTACCTTCCGCCATGTTCGCCTAACAAACACTGAAATCAGCCTGAACGTCCGCACATTCTGAGCAGTATCTTAAATGTGCACATGAAGAAGCTTTGCATCTTTACATTACGAAAACATGCCTATTCAAATATACTGAAAATTTTATCTCCAAAAATTGAAAATTTTCAGATAAAAAACTCAGAATGATGTTTTTCATATTTCTGCACAAAACATAGATTGTGGATACTCGTTAGAACCGCCTCGGCGAAGCGGTTTTAACGAGTACCAACAATCTATGTTTTGAGCAGCAATAAGAAAAATAATGTATACCCCTTTAAACCACAGTTTTACTATATAAAAATGGGGTTTAAGGGGGTCAAAATTATATAGGTATGTTTTCGTGATGAGCTATCCAAAATAACCCAGTGAATATTCTGATTAGACTGATCTGACTCTTCGCTGTGCACACATACCCAAACGCATGTTTTCCGACGTTACGGTTCATAGGATGTCTTGAAGTACAAAGAAGACCTTGATCAGAAAAAGCGAAGTAGCAGGTTGATCTGGACGTTTGAAACAGTTATTCAGAAATTATGAGTGTAGCCGTCAGATAGCGATGTTATGACCCAGACACTTGTTTAACGGCCCCATAGTTCATGCTTATTTTAAGGTGTTCTTTGTTAGAAGACTCCTGATATTTGGTTAGGATTGTAATATTAAACTAAGCGACATCGATGCTTGTTGGCTAGAAATTCCAGTTGACACTATACAGAGATTACGTTGTATCGTAATGAATTGTTATTTTATTTTTATTTTGCTGTCATATCGCTTTTTATGTTTTATTATTTCATATGTAAATGCCCATGGGCCAATCCGCATAGTGCATTATGTACAAACAGGAAGTTTTTGCGACGGGTTAACTCCATCATATCATTATTTATCCAATACGTAACTGTTTTAATCGAGCTTTAAACACATTCTATACTAATTAGACTTGTTAGAACATTCACCAACATTGTTTTCTACATTCACGTGGTGTATAACATCCGGTTTGAAATGGTAATATTATAAGCAATGAAATTGCTGGATTTATGTATTGTTCTTGTACTCCTAATGACTGCAATATAATCCTCTGAGCAAACACATGCAACAATTTAGCCTTGCCCTGCTTAAATGCGCCTTTCCTGTTATTGTAGACTGCGAAAGCACAGCTCAGTTTATGCAACCTTGCAACTTGATTGTAGTACTAGATGCCCGCTTACAGATTCTTTTAATTTTGTCGAGAAACAGGGATTACTGAGCGAAAACGCATGTCCACCAAGCATTCTTTATAAACTTATATCGGCCCGCTATAGATTTATCTAGAATGCTTATTGGGTCTTGATCTAACAATTCGCTTATGACATAACGGACATTTTCTTGTGTTCTGGATCGTTTCTCGAATCGTGCATTATCATTGCAGACATTAAACGTGATGCAGCATGTTTTCATGTAGTTAATGAACTGTACTGAAGGACTTTGAAAATCTCTTTTGGTATTTAACATTTTATTTGATCCATGGGGAGTATACGGTAGTAAACATAATATTTGATCCACGAGACATATACGGTAGTTAACATTATAATTACTCCATGGAGCATGTAGGGTGGTTAACAAAATATTTGATCCACGGGACATATATGGTAGTTAACATAATATTTGATCCATGGGGTATATACGATAGTTAAAATAAAATTAGATCCAAGGGGCGATAGTTTACATAATATCTTATCCATGGGGTATATACGGCAATTAACATTATATTTGATCTGTGGAACATATACAACAGTTAACATAATATTTGATACATGGTGCATTTACAGTAGTTAAATTTATATTTGATCCATGGGGCATATTTCATAAGTAACATACACGGTAGCTAGCATATACGGTGGCTAAAATTACATTTAATATATGGAGCATATATGGTAGTTAACATAATATTTGATCCATGGGGCATACACGATAGTTAACATAAAATTAGATCCAAGGGGCATACACGGTAGTTTACATAATATCTTATCCATTGGGCATATACGGCAATTAACATTATATTCGATCTATGGAACATATACAACAGTTAACATAATATTTGATACATGGTGCATTTACAGTAGTTAAATTTATATTTGATCCATGGGGCATATTTGATAATTAACATACACGGTAGCTAGCATATACGGTGGCTAAAATTATATTTAATCTATGGAGCATTTATGGTAGTTAACATAATATTTGATCCATGGGGCATACACGATAGTTAACATAAAATTAGATCCAAGGGGCATACACGGTAGTTTACATAATATCTTATCCATTGGGCATATACGGCAATTAACATTATATTTGATCGACGGAACATATACACAGTTAACATAATATTTGATACATGGTCCATTTACAGTAGTTAAATTTATATTTGATCCATGGGGCATATTTGATAATTAACATACATGGTAGCTAGCATATACGGTGGCTAAAATTATATTTAATCTATGGAGCATATATGGTAGTTAACATAATATTTGATACATGGGGCATATACGGTAGTTAACATAATATTTGATAATTGGCATATAAAAGGTAGTTAACATAATATTTGATCCATGGGGCATATACGATAGTTAATAATATATTAGATCCAAGTGGCGTAAACGGTAGTTAACATAATATTTGATCCATGGGGCATATACGGCAATTAATATTATATTTGATATGGAGCATATACGGCAGTTAACATAATAAATGATACTAAGTGCATATGCAGTAATTAAATTTATATTTGATCCATGGGGCATATTTGATAATTACCATACTCGGTACTTGACATAATATTTGATCCACGGGACATATACGGTAGTTAACATAATATTTGTTCCACAGGACATATAAGGTAGTTAACATAATTTTTGATCCAAGGGACATATACGGTAGTTGACATAATATTTGATCCACTGGACATATACGCTAGTTAACATAATATATGATCCACGGGACATATATTGTAGTTAACATAATAATTTATCCAGAGGACATATACGGTAGTTAACATAATATTTGATCCAGTGGACATATACGGCAGAACATAATATATGATACATGGTGCATATACAGTAGTTAAATCTATATTTGATCCATGGGCCATATTTGATAATTAACATACACGGTAGTTAGCATATACGGTGGTTTAAATTATATTTAATCCATTGGACATATACGGTAGTTAACATAATATTTGATCCATGGGTCATATACGGTAGGTAACATATTATTTGATCCATGGGGCATATACAGCAGCTAGCATTATATTTGATCTAAGGAGCATATACGACAGTTAACATAACATTTGATCTACATATACGGTAGATAAATTTATATTTGATCCATGAGACATATTTGATAATTAACATAATACTGGATCAATAGGGCACATACGTAGATGACCTGATTAACTCGTAGCGTAGTTAACATTATATTTGACCCATGGGCATAATAGAGCACTATATCGAAGTATGGGATGACTTTTTATGACCTTCACTCAAACACTGTGCGACTGATGCTACGATCATACACAAATCTGAGTTCCTTCAGAAATACAGAACAAGATTAATACCAGAAAAAACAAATTCGGTTTGACTGAGTCAGTTCATGGGGATAATGAAAAAAAAATGCAATATCCCGCACGCTTCTCCCATCATACTCACTCAGCAACGCCTTGATCAGAATTCTATTTTTACTTGTATGTAAACTCAAAATGAACCAGAACACATAATATTTTTAACACTCATTACGAAAACATGCCTATTCAAATATATTGAAAATTTTACGACCAAAACAGGAACATTTTCAGAAAAAAAATTCTGATATTTTTCATATTTCTTCTCAAAACATAGATTGTGGGTACTCGTTAGAAGTAATAAATACAAGAAAGCTACTCAAAATAAACTCCGAAATTTAAAACATTAAAAATCCTGAGGAGTACTGGAAAATACGAGTATAAATAATGTGGGCAATAAAACTGAAAATAAAGACATTAAGTTAGGCGCTTTTTACTCTTTCTTTAAAGATCTAAACCAGCCAACGGAGAATAGCAGCGCTGATATAAACGATGGTATTAACAGCATAATTAATGATGGTGATGAAATTTTAAATTCTCATATAACCGAAAGTGAAATTTGAATTGTATTAATTCCCATAAGAATAATAAAACCTGTTCCAGTGAAAACATAATTAATGAATATGCTAAAACGACTTGGAAAGCTTTTTAATTCAAACACATTCTATGGGAGTTAATTTTGATTTTACATGATATGATAATTCAACTATATAACTAATAAACGTCGAAAAGATTGCCTTTGGAAACAAAGAACACATTACAGATAGAAAATGGGAGTCTCGGTTTTATTGAGACTCTTCTTAATTAGTAATGACGTTTTCAAGATTGCTTAAACTCTTTATATGACTTTATGCGGAGTTTACGGTGATGTTTGGCATTGATCAAATAGCTGTTCCAACTAACCTAAACACTTTCTTAGAATCTTTAAGTATATGGAAATTAAGGTCACAACTGGTACCAGTAACGATAACTCTTGCAAGACAAAAATTACATTTTGCCATAACTTGGGTATCTATTACCCCATTAATCTTAAACTTGCACATTTACATTGACTTGACACTTAAAATGCAATTATGCTAATATATTTCGTTCTAACATGGGTTGTTGTCCCTGACCACTATTTTACTATTGTGCTTTATTGGAAAAAAACTGTACATAGTTTAGTAAAAAGCAATATCATAACAATGTATTCCTAAGATAAGACGAAACTTATTATGAAACCTTGTTATGACAGACAGCACACTATAGATTCTTCTGACATATATTGTATTTATTCTTGCAGGAGTATTTGCCCTTGAATTATAGCATTTATGTGAAAAAATTGGTAAAATTCATGTTTTGATTTAATAATTTTAATACTGGAGATCAGGTTACATTTATCCATTTGATAAATCTTCACAATCTGTAGACCAGTTTACATAAAAATGTGTGTGGCAGGAGTTATTGTGCTTCATTTAACAATTTTAGGTAGTAAAATTACCAGAATACGCCCTTTAAACTCACCCAGCCTTCCAAATGTGCAACGCATATAATAAGTAGTGATCATTATTTGAAAGTTTAATGAAAATTTATTATTGGAAAGTGTTTTTAATATTTAAATATTTAATTATTTCCGTAAAAAACTACAGTAAAAGTACTAGAAAAAATGTTGATTATTAGGTATATTAAAGTTTGTTTTAGATCCATAAGGATTTTCTGTATTTTGTATATTCTGATGCAATAACTGAAGGAGTCTCATAGGTGTTAGTTGTGCGGTTAGAATGACTTTCTCAGGACTACTAAGGCCTAGATCATCTTTGAAGAAAAATGCCTTAGGGTGGGGGTCTTTAAAGCGCCAGAAATCTGATACCAGATGGTGGCTTCAGCTTTTTGTTGTTTTATAACGTTGACAATGAAATGGAAAAAGTAAAATTCAGTATTTAAAGAAAATCTATTGTTGGGATAAAAAGTTGCACAAGGTGTAAATGGTGATCTTAAATATAAACTTTGACAAACCCAAAACTCTTTATTTGGCACCGGAAACGATGACAGATTTCATTGTACTTTAGGAGAAAAGGAAATTTCAATTTGTAAATACTTTAAATATCTAGGAGCTAATTTCATTAAAAGTAGAAACTTTTGTAAGGCAATAAAGTACGACGTCGATCAAACTAAAAATGCTATGCATCTTCTGTACAAAATAATAAGAAGCTTGAGCCACCCTTTCGATTTGCAACTGCAACTGTTTGACAACACAATACTACCTATTGACTTATATGGTTATGAGGTTTGTGGTTATGAAAACGTTTAAATTATTGAAAACCTGCATAACAAATTTCTTAGATGCATTACCCGTTTAAGGAAAAGCACAACAAATTAATAAAATTACTTTGAAAGATTCTTCTTAACAAATTTATTAAAGGTGCGTATGAACACAACTGGATTAAATACATTAGAGATATTCTACTTTCAACCGGTTGTTTAGACATGCAAACTATAGATCAGCTAAAGTCAGTCATCCAAGCAACCTCTCAAACTCTTTCGGACCAATGGTTTCAAGAATGAAATGCCAAAACCAACATATCTTCCAAAGGAAAAACTACTTTCTTTTCAAACAAAACTTAGCATTCGAAAACTATTTTATTGCACTACCTAGCAAGGATGTCTTAGATTTGATACAAAATAGCACCAGTAAACACCGAATGCCCGTGGAAATTGGCCGATGGGAAATATCCCTAAGAAGATAGAAAATGTAACATTTGTAACAAAAATGATGTCGGAGATGGGTCTCATTAGTTGTTTTCATGTTCTTACTTTGCTACAGAAAGAAAACTACTGCTTAAGCCATACACAAGTCATAACATAATAAAATGCAAAGCTCTACTATCAATCAATAACATTTCTACACTCAAAAACATTGTCAAAATTTGTAAGTACCATAACAAAAACATTTTCAAGATAAATGCAAATTTATAATTTTGCTGTTATCTACTGATAATTCCGTTAATGTGTAGCTTGTTGAATTTAAGTTTTTTTGTTTTTTTTGTGTGTGTGTGTGTGTGTGTGTGTATAATATACATGTATTAAATGAAGGTGTCTGCGGGGAATATGTACATGCTTCGATCTGGACTAGCCTGTACCATTGGACACAGTCTAATATAGGTCGCTGTGAATCACTATACCCACAGAGTAAAAAGTTCTGCAGACAGAGGTTGAAGGTCTTGATCAGGATGTGTGAATGCGCATGCTAGTCTGGGCCTTAAAGAATCTCTGGAGCTCTGAGGGTTTCAGTGGTACTGTATTATATTGGTTGTACACTCCTGTAGCTAACAAATGTATGACGGAGTCCACTAGACGTTGATGACGTCACCTTTATAATATTTTGGATAAATTCTCTTACGCTACCTACTAGTGGCCTGAGATGTATTTTGCAACAGTAAAGTATGTCCTGTTCTGTTCTAGTAAAAGTTTATTTAGCCGATCAATAACAAATAATTTATAACAGACACTACACAATCCACAAACCAAAGAAAAGTAAAGAACCAGCTTCCCCCGCCCCACATCCCCCATCCCCACCCGCATCTTCCACCCAACGACGTGATCACAGTGCCCGGAAGGAGTAGGTGTTAACAATATAGAATGTAGGGATACAGTGGTGACAGGTGAAAAAAATTTGGGCCGCGCTAAGCGAAAATGTGTCTTCATGCATGCGCAAAATGCACAATTTCAGATTCGTCCTACGCATGCGCAGTCTGATCAGGGCCTTGCTCTCCGTTGATACCTTCTATAGCGTTCAAATATTCTGTTAGCGGACAGCTATAGCCCTGATCAGACTGCGCGGATGCGCAGGGTGATCGGGGCAGTCGCTTTCCTCCGCATATACCTGAAGACACATTCCTCATGACGCAGCCAATATATAGACTGCGGAGACAATATAAATGTATAACAATTAGCAGATGACATATGCTATTAATTTACGTTAGTTCTATTCAGTTTCAGTACCTGACTAGTAACAACAACAATGCTACAAAGTACAAAATGCAAACGGAGTACTTTTAAAATTTTAAAATCAAATACTAAACGATAAATTAGGAATTTAGCTGTGGGGCGTGAGGTATTGTTTTATTATTTCTTAAGAACGCACGAAATAAAATCGAGTCTGCCATTTTCGGAGTTTGATTTGTACTGCATTTCCAAAGGATGCATACTTCGGAATAGTTTGAGTTTTCATGCAGTATAAAAATGATTTTCATCCCGCATGCATTTTTCAACATAGTTGGTTTCTTATATCATCGTTTTGTCCCACTTAAGCGCTTCAAATACTGTTTAAAAGACTGTCAATAACAATGCCACTTAAGCGTATTTTCTCAGTATGTCACTTCTCACTTGGTAGACGTAAGAAGATTATTGTTAAATGAGACCAGTATTAGACGACAGAAATTCTAAAATGTATGATCTCGTTTTGATGGCTCGTCCGGTTTGTCCAACACATTGTGTTCTACAATTAAGCAGTTCATATAAAGAAAAAATGCCTACAGAAAATGAATCTAAGTCAGTCATATAATTGATACGAAACTGCCTGCCATTACTTGCTGATGTAATAGTATACTTTAAATATCTCTGGGCATTGCCCTCACTAATGTTTGAATACATTCTAGGAATTTGTACGGATTGACATAGTTTCGAAGAATAGGGGATTTAAAAGTGGAAGTCCGATTTTAAAGAGATAAACTGAAGCAAGAGAAAAAAGAAGTTTTGGAAGAATGATTTTACCCGAAAATGATAGTATAAAATTAAACTTCAGAAGAAGAAATCAGTACAGAAGACGCGGAATGCAGTCGTAGAGGCAAAAGTAATTAAACGAACTCAAGAACTGATACAATCGGATCCACATCAAAATCTCAACATGAAAGGGAAAGACAGACAAATACAATTAAACAGCCCTAAAAAGAAACATATGGCAAGCAACGTTGGCGGCCCTTTCCAAAAAATAGTGGCAACAAATAACAGAAGAAGGAATCTGTACAGAAGACACGGAATTCAGCCATAGAGGCGGAAGTAATTACCTGAACTCAGGAATTAATACAAATAGATCCACATCAAGTTCTCAACATCAAAGTGAAAGACGGACAAATACAATTAAACAGCCACAAAAATAACAGATCGCAGGCAGAGTCGGCAGCTCTTTCCTAGAAAGGTGGCAGTTCTGTTATCCAAACTGAACTGAATATATCTTTAACTAAAATAATTCTTAAATGTGTTTACCGGCATTGGATAAGAGGTAAATAGGATTCACGCCCCTCAGATTTGATTTACAATTTTTGGTTAACATAATTATACTTTTGTTTTTGTTCGAGTTTGGCACTCATCTGCTAGGTGATAAGTGCATGCATGTAGGCATTTGGGATATATTATTCTGGGCTTTTTTTATGATTTCAAAGAGTTTTTGCAATGTTATATTGACATGCAGATCATTCAAATGACTTTTTTTTTTTAAGTCTGACCTAGTAATGATGCTATAGAGAAAGTCTAAATTAGTAATGGTGTCGTAGAGAAAGTCTGGCTTTGTAATGACGTCATAGAAAACGGGAGAGGGATTGTGATTGTGATTGTAAATGTAATCTATGAGGATGAAATAATAACAACTTTAAATATATTGGAACATATTTATACACACGCTCGTGTCACATCCTATTCCCGGTTTCCTTCCATATATTAAGTCCATGCCGTGGAAACTGTCTTAGTTCTCGCTAGTAAGCTTAATTCCAGTCCAATGTTTCTTTTATGAAACGGGTTTTGATATTTCGTAGAGGCAGCTATCTTTCTTTCGGTCGAGGAATTTGACAGCCAATGAAATCGCTACAATCGATGACCCATATTTCACGCGCGGAACTAGTGACCACTTTTGGGTGTCTAGACACTATGGGTCATTCTAAAGTACGCGCAGTTCTAGCAACGAGCCAACCAATGTGCGGCCTTGATTGAATGACCCAGTGTTTTGATTGGACGTGCCGAGGGCTATTCTGGAGTGCCTGGAATGTGTCCTCGGTTTATTATATATATATATATATATATATATATATATATATATATATATATATATATATATATATATATATATATATATATATATATATATATGGCAGCTCCGGAACGCTGCATCGAAAATTTTTTGTACCGAGAACATATTGGGCATTTCCACATTAGTTGTCTAGCCGCGACCCAACCCTTTACTTTTGAACTAGTAAGTCAAGCTTCGAAGTGAATTATATTTTAGTAACGCCAAACGGCCTGATTACGAGTTTTCAGTTTTGAGCTGCAAATCTTAGGGAAAGTCTACTTGGAAAGCATTCTGCGCCTTTAATCATTTAAGTTGATTATTATGCCCGGTAAGACTTCATAGGTGTATTTGGTAATGTGAAGCGGATAATTGTTCTAATTGTAAGCTTCATATGTGCTTTTTGGCTATGAAGTGCTTCATGAGATATTTTAGGCTAAGAAGTAAATAAGTGACGGTGGAAGCGCTCTTGGGTGAATGTTAAGCCTTTTGGGGGAAATAGGCATTTAAGTTTTACTGTGTGGATACCAGGTGGTTAACATTGGGGTACAACCCGTTCGGCTAGTGAAATTCTAGTGACTACCTTTGTTGCAAGGGTACTTTTGTCAAAGATGTATACCGCCACCGTGGGTCCAGAATGCTTAGATTAATTATTTGTTTATAGGCACACATATTTGGCCAAATGTGGGCTTGTATGTAAATTCTCCTTAACTTGCAGCTTGGAATCTGAATGTACTAAGCCACTTTTGACGCCCAGTCCCTTGGCCCAATATTATAAATCAGCTCACTGCTTGACACCCAAACCAAATTTTCCTCAAAACAACATCTAACCCCAATGCCCCTCTTCTTAGCAGTTCTGTGACTGGCGTGACATTGTGATAGCTTATTACTGTTGTTGTAGAGTAACAGCCTGTGTACTGTAATTTGCATGTCTGTGTTGAGTGTGTGTTAGATGACGCTCGGTAATTCACGTTAACAATAGTCTTAGTTACGCTACCTTAGGTACCTTAGTTATAAGATTTCATCTTACCATCTTACCATCACCCTATCTACGTATTATCACCTAGTTTATCGAGTGTGGATGTCAGAATAAGAGAAAAATAATGATTAAGCAGCAGACGGGCTCCCAGTCTTGTTTACTTTCTCCCTATTGTATAGCGAAGTCTGTTTGGAGAAAGGAAAGCGTTCCCCGTCCCCTCTCCTTGTCTGTTGCAAGGCACGCGCGCTTCACTCGCTTGGAGAGACAGAGGTTCATCTAGCAACGAGGGACGTCACAATATGTATGGCGATATGTTTTATGGCTGCCACACAGAACAAACACAACACGTTACGAAAACACACATATTCAAATATATATAACAAAACAAGGAAAATTTTCAGATAAAAAATTCTGATATTTTCATTTTTGTGTTCAAAACATGGATTGCGGGTACTCGTTAGAATCGCCTCGGCGAGGCGTTTCTAACAAGTACCCACAATCTATGTGTTTTCTAACAAATACCCACAATCTATGTTTTTGAGCAAAAATAGAAAAAAATAATGTATACCCCTGTGAACCCCAGTTTTACTATATACTCGTAAAGTGGGATTTAAGGGGGTCAAAATTTATAGGCGTGTTTTCGTGATGAGCTGTGACATGCAAAAAAAAAAAAAAAAAAAAAAAAAAAAAAAAAATGTTTTCAAAATTTCCTTTGGCCCCGTGAAAATTCAGGTCTTAAATTATATTGAATGACTTTCGAGCTTCCCGTTTGTCCACATATGGTTTTTTACTCTTTATACTAACTTACCAAATCAATGATTAGCGAATTTATTTAAAAATGGACGTGGGATTTAGAAGGCGCTCTTAATTTGGTCTGAAATGTGCAACTGGCTTTTTTTCACTTATGAGAAGCACAGGAAATTATAAAATTTGGATATATCAAAAATGAAACTGCAAGCCATGCACCATGCCCCGCCACAGGGACATATTCCCTATGCACTTCTGTAGTATAAGGGCTGAAAACAATCTAAGTTAAACATGAAGAGAAGCAATAAACAGTTATTTCATAAATCAAAAAAAAAAAAAAAAAAAAAAAAAAAAAAAAAAACACCAAAAGGTCTAAGTTAAAAATGCAATAAAAAGTGATAAAAAATAATTTCAGGATTCTAAAAAAAAAAAAAAAACCAATATGCATATCTTCAGACCATCATAAAAGCGTGTGTAAAGTTTCTAAAGGATCGGTCTGAAAATGTAGGAGGAGTTGTGCATACAAGGTACATACTCCCTATACATTTCTGTAGTATTAGGGCTCGAAAAACGTCAAAGTAAAAAATGCAAAAAATGTAATAAAAAATAACCATCTTATAAGCACCTGTAAAGTTTGAAAAGGATTGGCCTAAAACTGTAGGAGGAGTTGCGGGCAGAAGGTACATAGTCCCTATACATTTCTGTAGTATTAGGGCTCGAAAAAAATCTAAGTTAAAAATGCAAAAAATGTAATAAAAATAATTTCAGGATTCTGAAAAAACAATATGCGTATCTTCAGACCATCCTAAAAGCGCCTGTAAAGTTTAAAAAGGATTGGTTTAAAACTGTAGGAGGAGTTGCGGGCAGAAGGTACATACTCCCTATACATTTCTGTAGTATTAGGGCTCGAAAAAAGTCTAAGTTAATAATGAAAAACAATGTAATAAAAAATAATTTCAGGATTCTGAAAAAACAATATGCATATCTTCAGGCCATCCTAAAAGCGCCTGTAAAGTTTGAAAAGGATTGGCCTAAAACTGTAGGAGGAGTTGCGGGCAGAAGAATGGTGGGGGCGCTGATGGACGGACGGACGGACACTCAAAATTTCAGAAGGTATAATATAATACCCCGCCACTTTTTGGTGGCAGGGCATAAAAATTGTGTAACCGTTGTTTACCTTTATGAACAATTTATTAGATTGGTTCTAAACTTTAGAGACAAGTTGTAGGTATTCTAATTGTGAAACCACCCTCATTTTGCTAATTCTTTTTAATTTTGTTGGGGGTACACTTCATCTTGTCTTCACTGACAAAAATCATGTTGATATTATTATTAAGTTTGCATTGGGTATCTAGATGCCCTGCTTAATATTAAAATAAATACTATTTATTTTATATAATTGCTTGATCAGATCTATCCCACTGAACGTCATATAAACTAAAATAATTCACCTGATACCGATGCGGTTTTATTGAATTTGAATTAATCGATATCAAATGGTATAGTTTCTTTCATTACAACAGACATGATGATGATGCAGTTAGCATTGTTAATCGCCCTTTCCAACGTGGTGATATTCCTCGAGCTCTCTCATATGTAATATACATATCAGAGTCTTCGTTGTACAAAGGTAGCGTCTTATGAAAATGATTTTATCAGTCATAACAGAGATTTACTGCTGAAGTCCTTACACATTGCTATCGTAATCATAAACTCCATAAAGCAATTTTATAAATTCTATCGCAGACACGCCGAACTGACTGATAAACATGCCGACCCTTTTCAGGCAAGGAATATCGGAACCAGAGCTTTACGGTGACACAGATTATAACTTTAGGAAAATTGTTGGGAAATCTAATTTTTAGAACAATTCAAAAACAATTATTACCCATAATAAAATGATGGGATATAGCATGGATGCTATGCAACAGGCCGCATGTTTAATTGATAACCAGTCGCCAGTGATAGCAAACCCTTTCGTATTTAACCTATATAAGCCTGGCGTCTCTTATGTGGGACATAGGCAAACAGTGCAAACCCAGATTAGTGCGGCGTCTGATCAAGATTTTCACTATTTACTTACAGGAACTTCAATTACAAATAGAACACATATGAAAAATACACCTGACAGCCCTTAAATTGCAAATGGACACCCAATGTATAAGGATTTGAAAGTCCATTAGTCCTAATCGGGTTAATTGCACGAGGGCCGACCTAAACCTTTCATTAGAAGGTTGATGCCTAAAGTAATAAAACCTTACCCTTATTTGTTCAACTGGTGATTTTCCTTTTCACATTACAGGTTTTCTGTGAGGTTTCACTGACTGAGTTTGGGATCCCATTACGAAAACACGCCTATCCAAATATACTGAAAATTTCACCACCAAAAAATGAAAATTTTCAGATAAAAAATCCTGATATTTTTCATACTTCTGCTCAAAACATAGATTGTGGATACTCGTTAGAACCGCCTCGTCGAGGCGGTTCTAACGAGTACCCACAATCTATGTTTTGAGCAGAAATACGAAAAATAATGCATACCCCTGTAAACCCCAGTTTTACTATATAAAAGTGGGGTTTAAAGGGGTCAAAATTTTATAGGCATGTTTTCGTGATGTCTGTCCTCCGTGTTTTATTATTACAACATCGTAGCCTCGGGTGAAGATTGAGCACCAGTAAGATAAAAATCTGAACGGTTGCCTTAAAGACAAACAACACGCCAAAGAACGTAGATCGGAGTCGCGGTTTTATTAAGTCTCTTCATATGAAGCTATGTAATTTGTGAAGCGGCATTCGCCCACTAGTACCTGCTTACGCGGTATTTGATTTTCTAGGTAACCCTCAATGATCCAAAATAAACTATAATCTGTACTATGGTGAAGTACGAGGAAACGTTTTGCGGCCGGCACACGGCACTTAACGCCAGCTGCAGTGGAAATAAGAATCTAAAAGGTAAAGAGTAAAGTCTGTTTGGACCCTGTTAGTTTTTATTGCTTACCGTTCTGTGGTTCCAGTGCTGTTCGTTATTTTAGGAGCCTTTTAGTTCCTCGCTGCAGAGTGTCGTCGTGTATTTTCCAGTATATTATCCAGTATATTTAAATTTTGGTGGGATCTGCCTAGCACTGAGGTCATTCCATTGTGGAAGAGAGAACTGATTACTCTTTTTTTCGTTGGTTTGCTGTGGCCTGTCGTCATAGTTTGTTTAGCCTTCCTTTTGGTGTTATTGATAGGCTTTGATCTGTATTTCTGCCTCTTCCGGGACATTGCATTTACTAGTTTGTGTTTTGTGCTCAATCGTACAGTATGTGGTTGTCACCACCTTTGCTTTATCATGGTGTAAAAAAGAGTGTTACTCAAAATTTCCTTATAAACCAAAGATACCCTAAAGTTATTCCCCATCCGATTCACACACATACGGAAGTGAAGTGACGAATCGATTGAACAAGAATACATGCCCTTTGCCTTGTAGCAATATTTGTGTTATATGTTAGTTATTAGTTTAGGAAAACAATTCTCTCTATCTATCTCTGTCTGTCTGTCTATCTGTCTCTCTGTCTGTCTGTCTGTGTCTCTCTCACTCTCTCTCTCACTCTCTCTCTCTCTCTGAAAGATATTTTAAACAAATGTCACAGGCTTAAAATTCACATTCCAGATTTTTAATGGAAACAGATCATCAACATCTTCAGCCCTGTTGTATTAATCACTTGTAGCATGTACGTATGAAACTGTATGTGCCGTTGTATCACAAACATATAAAGCTTTCACAGAACGTTGAGAAAATAAACCTCACGCACGTAAACATTCATGAAATACATACTCGTGGAAAGGAAAATTATTAAGCTGTATTTGGCCACGCATAATTACTTCGTTTTGGGAATGGTATTTCACTATACTATTTACTCTCACTATTGAGACATATTATCTCCTTGCCATACATGTCCTAAAATTTTACAGTTCCGTTTTATTACCTGTTCATATGTCTAAGAGCTCCTGGATAAGTGCCAAAAAGTGTAGACCCTGATCAGGACGTCGTGTTCTGTGGCATCTGTTCTAAGCCTACACTGTCAACACACGACGGTCTGTCCCGGTGCTCTGGGTTATTATGGTAGTTTAGACAGGTAATGTCAAGACCATCATTGCTATAGAAAAAAAGACCAACATAAGTTAAACTGGATTATTTCAAAGAAGACTGGTCATACCATGTTTTGACCATTGTCTCAGTGTATTTGTTGATCCTGTCTAGCATTGTGATTGCCTTGTTAGAGTAATAGGTAGCTGTTCACCTGGCTCTTCTTTGGTTTGTGGCATGTGTACTGTCTGTCTTGATTTATTTACGCTTCCTCTTGTTGTCAGTGGTAAGGTATGTTCTGTAATTGTGGCTCTTTCTAGCCATTTTTTATACTATTTTACAATTATCCATTCCGTATTCGACCTAATTACCACACATAACCCCTATAAGTGCACAGTCAAGCAATTTCGTTGTCTTCAGGTTACAGCCAATGTATTTATATCTAATTTTTTTTTATAAAAGCATATGTTGTGGGTACCATTTTATAAACGCATATGTTGTGGATACTCATTTGAATTGCCTCGACAAGTCGAGGTATTCAAATGAGTACTCACAGCATGTTTTATAAAGACAATCAGAACTAAATATTGCCCTTATTAGGAGCTTATTTTACTAAAAGATTTTCTCAGTAATTTTGAAAACCCTAAGCGCACCGTGCGGTAATTAGTTTGAATACGGTATTTTGCACATTACCAGACATATAATCTATTCGGAGGCATATTTCATACTAATTATTAAATGCTCCTCATATTACACTAAGCCTCATTAAATCGTAGCCAAGAATTTCCTGAATCACTGTCGTAATTGATTTATGAATATAAAACACTGATAGCCATGTCTCATATAAAACTTATATTGATAATGATACACAAAACTTACCCCAGATCAGAGGGTATCCATATAGTAGTACTCTTATTTCTCCACAAAAGATATGTTGTGGTTCTCATTAGAAGCACTTAACCAAGGCGCTTCTAATTAGTACCCACTACGTATGGCCTCGTGGAGAATTAAGAAAACTACAGTAATTTTTGGTTGACAAAAGTGCATTATCTGGAGCGATGACAAAGTATGGTAAATGCAGAAATTATTGCACAGAAAATGCATTCTTGCAAATAATTACATGTATAGTTGCAGCTACATCTGGAAAATATGTCGATGTTGGCTCCACATCATCTAACAATTTCAGTTTAAAATACAATATATATTTTCAAAAATACTTGCACATTCGATTAACAAACCAGTGCATAGCTTTGTCATTCTCAGAAGAAATATCCCTGACACTTTAACTCAATGTGTACATGTATTAATTCAATTTATCACACTTCTATATCTCTTTACAGTAATGCTTTAATCTGATGCTCAACATACCTTAACTCCTCAGACAACTTGTCCTAATTTTTTTAAAACATGTACATTTTACGTCCTGTTGGTATGTCTAAAACTGCTGTATGAGTGGCAAACACTGTAGTTTGGCGTTTGGTGTCGTCTGGACTATGTCAACAATGTTTGCTCAGGCATGTCTGTCACAATACATAGGATTAAATCGGTATAACACCCGCTAAGATTAATTTATACAGTGCAAAATACTGCCGGAAATTAAGAAACGGAATGAAGCTTCTATGTTTAAACGAACTTGCAAACTTGTGCCTAATAGTGCACACTTTGGCGTACCTATTTTTCGCTATATATTAATCGTGGTCCACATTGCTTAATAGTCCATGAATAAGTTTTGACATGTTATCTGATAGTCTAATGGATTTGTTTGCATTTATGGTCAGTATAGTAAGCAATGAGCGTGTCAAAATATTATACATTACATTAACACACACGCTTCTAATGAGTACCCAGTGCATATATTTTCGGCAGAAATCAGAACAAAATAATTCTTTTCTTGATATCCCTCTTATGTATAGTTTTGTAAGCCATTGTAATTTAACCTCATAATATGGCAACCTATTGTTTTTATTTATAACAACATTAAAAGAGAGTTTAACAGTAAAACAGGTTCACAGAAGAAACAAACAAATTGTAAAGCTAGTATTAAAACTGCTCAATTTGGAAAACCCATAAATAACATAGACCCTTATATTACCACGATTTTATTTTTATAAGCTACAGCAGACGATGTGGAAGCACATCGCCTAGGCTTGTTAACGTAATGGTAATAAAAGTACGTGCAGATCGCATAGACCCGTACAAAAAGGACGCTTATCATAAAACACAAATACTGTATTTACTCTAAATATGCGGTAAAACGGGCCTAAGTGAACAGTGTAGACCCAGGTGAGACGCAACACAATAGCTGGAACCAAATCTGTTATAATGCACACAGTTAAGAATACTTTAACTATTTACCCTAAATATTTTGGTCATTTAGTTTCAATTTTACAACATGTTGATATGTCTAGAACTACTGGAGGAGTGGCAAATATTGTAGATATGGACCAGACGTGGAATCAGGTTCCACACTATTTGCTCAGGCCTGTCTATCTGAAAACTTAGGCTAAAACAGGATGCCCAGGAAACAGTTTCTCTTATGCATGATTTGAAAGTTGTTTACATACAGCCACCAACTTTGTCATATGTACGTGGTTAAAATTTACTCAAAAGTTGCCTGTCACGTAGCTGTCTCTCTTTTCCTTCGTTATTTCCTTTTTGGTCTGTTAATGACAAGATAATTCAGAATGTCATCTGTATTTTAGCGAATTGAATTCGATTTGTCTTTTTTGCACTTTGGAAGATCTGTCCACTTTTTTTTCTCTTCTTCCTCATTTCATTATTATTTTCTGTAAAACACAAGATAACTCAAAATAACGTGTATCATTGCAAATGAAATTCACATTGTAAGTTTTATTTACATCGTGGAAGTTCGTTCACGTGTGAACACACTGAAACGTCTTTTGATGGAAGCTCGAATAAGCTTTGGTGAGCCCAATGGATTTTGTGATAGTTTTCGCTGTTGTCTGGTTTGTATTTCTCGCTTGTCGAGTACCTGAAACAAATGCCCCATACTAGCAAACGATGTAAATCAAAATCAGACGCTGTAGAACGCGATATCTGATCAGGGTCTACACTGTTTGCGCCCAACAGACTTTAAACACATCAACAGGTAGCACAATAGAAATTGCTGAATATTATGTCAATTATGGTATCCGAATACTTCATGTAAATACAGTAGTTTACTTGTAAATTTGAATAATAGTATGTCTGATTTGTAAGTCATTTCCATGTAGATAAATCACTCGTGCTACACATGAGTTGATCTATGTTACAACCTACTGTTATTTATTACTCAACAAGCCGCTGCTAGAGTTGATCTAATTGTATTTCTTAAGTAACAAATATAATTTAAAAGCAGTTTGGTCTGTCCAACAGATCAGCTGATTCTCTCTGTCTTCGCAGGGCGATCACTATACCATGTATTGCCACTTGCGTTATGACTTGTTTACATACAGGATTCTGAAGTGTTATGTACGCGTAAACATATGCACTTTTCACGATCAAATGGTGACTAAGCCTCATCACTGCATAATAAGTCCAAGACAGAAAGTCGAGCGCCTTTTCTTGCAAAAAAAAAAATAAGTGGGGTTTCTATGGGAATTAGTTTCGGTGTACAATCAATAAATACACGGCCTAATTCTTAACATTTTTGTGTTCTTGTTTTTTATATGAGATTATGGTTTACAAGCGGCACAGTGTCTGCTTATAGCAAGTATTAAAACCGCCTTGGAACAATCAGTAGAAAAACTAACTAGAGTCTGGACACTTAATGAGCTTACTTGGGCTTGGAAGTAGATCATGTGATTAACTTTTAAAGAAACTCAGATGAATTTTGTGAGAGTTATGTCCCTTTTTAACTTTGTCATTTTGTAGAGATAAGGGTACAGTTGGGGGCATAGTGTGTTACAAACGCACATTACAAGTTGCTATATAAGTCTTGCCTCTTATCTGTTAGTTTCCTTGCCTTCTAGTACAAACATACAGAAATGAATTTGAAGAAACCTAAGAAATAACACAAACACAAAACAAAGCATTTCCCAGGCCCGGGTAAGGGTTTTAATACAATACAGGACAACACAAAACATCACATCATCACAAACGATAGTATTTTTATTGTTATTTACATGTAGAAAGTTTTGTGACATTTTGGTGCAAGTCAAGATAACACGATTCTGCAGTAGATCTAGGGATATGCCAGATTACAATCTTTTCAACACACATTCTTAAGCACAATTCATTTTACAAATACATTTAGGCAAAATAAAGTAGGTGATTACAGTCATAATATATTGAGAAATTCTTTTTATAAGTACTGTTTGTTGATTACGATGAAGCGGATATCTGAGACAAAAAACCAGGAGTATTTTCAATGGTACCAAACCGGCATACATGACATTCACTTATTTATTTAAGATATATGGAGTTATTTAGAGAAACAATGTCTGAAGATGTCTGTGTCAATGTAACAATACAAGTGAAGATACTCAGGACATGCCATAATCACGAAGCACAGCCTTCTTCAGTCACAAAATGACGGAGAAATAACATTACGAAAACACGCCTATTTAAATATGTAGAAAACTTCACCTCCTGAAACTGCAAATTTTAAGATAAAAAATTCTGATATTTTTCATACTTCTGCTCAAAACATAGACTGTGAGTACTCGTTAGAACCGCCTCGCCGAGGCGGTTCTGACGGGTACCACAATCTATGTTTTTTGCAAAAATAAGGAAAAATAATGTATAGCCATGTAAACCCCAGTTTTACTATATAAAAGTGGGGTTTAAGGAGGTAAAACTTATATAGGCATGTTTTCGTAATGAGGAGCGAAAAGGACAAAACAAACAGCATGATTTGTGGTTTGTTCTACGAGGCGATTTGTTGTATGTCTTTCCGTGTGTCATTTTGTTCTTGTGTTTTTCAGTCCTTTTAGTATTGCGATTACCTCGCTTGGGGAGGAAGGAGCTAGTCTTGGTGTTTTTCGTGCGTTTGTTGGATTTGTACTTGTTTGGATTTGTCGGTTTCCTCTTCTTCTTGGGGTCTGGGAAGGGCTGCGGTTTGTGATTGTAGCACTCTCTGGACTTTTCTCTTTTTTTATGACAAATGAATCAAGCGTTGCATAAAGAACTGCAACCGGGTACCACGGCAGAGTGACGCCTCCTTCTTATAGACAGTGCTTGAAAGAGTTGACAGAGTCGACCTTCTTTTAGACAGTGTTTGAAAAAGTTGACAGTCGACCTTCTTTTAGACAGTGATTGAAAGAGTTGACAGTCGACCTTCTTTTAGACAGTGTTTTAAAGAGTTGTCAGAGTCGATGTATATACTCTCCATTGGAGACTCACTTTGCTAACTATTAAAGGAAAGAAGGGTTTAGCAGTGTTGTAAACTTTATTACTGCTTATGAAGAGTCTCAATAAAACCGAGATTCCCATGTTCTATCTGTAATCTGTTCTTTGTTTCCAAAGGCAACCTTTTAGATTTTTATTTTACCTCACTGCAGCTGGTGTTAGTGCGTGTGGCGGTCGTAGCACTTTTCACCATACTTCACCACAGTGCAGATTATATTTTCGTTTCTTTCGAGATCATTGGGCATATTGATGTATCTTTCTAAATGGAGTTCTGCTCATGTATACGCTAGAGGACGTAAGCAGTGTTGCAAACTTCGCAACTGCTTATGAAGAGTCTTAATAAAACCGAGACTCCCGTTTCCTATCTATAATCTGTTCTTTGTTTCCAAAGGCAACCTTTTAGATTTTTATTTCTACTATTGACTTGTTCAGGTATCTTCACAGATTATACACTGAGCAGGCTACAGAAGTGATGTAGGAGACACAGAAGAAAAGTGCAAGCCAATTTAGTGATTTTACGTAGCCACGGGGAGATTGTGCTTCGAGATTGTGGCTTTTCCTGTCTAACATAACCCATATTTTATCAAGATCTAAATTCAGAAGTTTGGCCTATATAAAATATATATAGAAAATTTCACCTCCAAAACTGAAAATTTTCAGACAAAAAATCTGATATTTTTCATATTTCTGCGCAAAACATAGATTGTGGTTACTCTTTAGACCCGCCTCGGCGAGGCGGTTCTAATTAGTACCCATAATCTATGTTTTCGAGCAGAAATAAGAAACATAATGTATACTCCTGTAAACCCCAGTTTTACTACATAAAAGTGGGGTTGAAAGGGTTAAAAATTATATAGGCGTGTTTTCGTGATGGCTTCCGGATCAACAATGATACTATATTCGCTAGTGTCAGTTGTGAAAAGTCGAAGACATTATATTTATTATATCATTAATATGTGGTAAGAAAAGACGAGGTCTAGCATTGTGCCTTATAGGATGTCAGCTGAATACTGGGACTTCTTTTCTTACTAAACGTAACTTTACGATACAATCATTTACTATATTTACTGTAAGTATTCAGGTAGGCAGACCTGTGCAAACAGTGCAAACCTTGATCTGACGCCGCGGTCTGTGGTGCCTGATCAGCTACAGTGTACAGTCGAACCTCAATAACTCGAACACCGATGGTTCGTTTACAATGGCTAATTCGAACTCGTTTTTGAATCCCTACGAAATTCTTCCGATAGCTCATAAGCACAAATAATAAGGGAAATTTTCTTTCTTTTTATCATGAAATTGCATGCTGTGTGTGCTCATAAGATTCTAACGAGTAGACTCAAAATACAATTATTGCGTAGAAAATCAAAAAGATTTCTCAAATTATTTCTATGTGTTTCCTGACTTGATTAACCCTCAGTAGCTCGAACTACCCATATCTCGAACAAATTTCCAAGGTCCCAAAGATTGTTGAGTCATTCAGGTTCGACTGTATGTCATTCAACTATTATTTTTAAACATTCCATCAGGTAGCCAAATGAACTACCTCAGTGACTGTTTACAAATGCTTATCATATTGCTTTCCTTTCTGTATGATATCTCTTACTCTCTTCTTTTCTGATCGTGGCATTTCCTGGGTATCTTCACTTATATTTTTGTTCAAAAACAACAATTATTGCATAAAAAGCAGTGTCGCACGTTATTAACAGCCGTGCATTAACCAGCGAAAAGCCATGTATTAACAAGGCAATTCACGCGATGTTAATGCACGACTACACAACATTCAATATGATCGTACCGGGGCCCACAGATTTGCTGCCGTTACGAGATGTGTACTGCCCGGCCCTAGAACGACCATAGTCAGTGGAAATTACGTTCGCTAGACGTCGGTGAAAAGACGAAACAAAATAGTGCAAGAAATAACGCGAAATGTAGCAAATGTTCTCAGTTTTTATGCAATAATAGCGATCGAACATGGTTTTTCAATGCATTAACATTTGCCAGGTCCATTGGGAGGTGTTGAAAACCGCAACCTTCGGCCTCGGTTTTCAACACCTCCCAGGGGAACTGGCGAATGTTAATGCATGAAAAAACATGTTTGATCCCTATATTATTGTACGGAGTTAGGTTTCATACAGTACCTTTTGAATGAGCATATTAAAAGCTTTCTGTATCTTATCACAACCGGTAGATGCAGAACATTCTGTTGCCAGGTAACAGTCACCTCTCCACTCAAGGCCTCCTTCAGAGCCCTCGCTAGAGACGCGTCTGGAATATAACGGTAAAGCTGTTTAGATGTTTCGCATTGGGCACATGTACGTACATAAAGTTTTCATCATTTTAAAATTAGGTCATACTACAACCAGTTCGAGTTCCTTGTCACAATATCAAAAACCGAAAATATCATCAATTGGACGTTTCTGTCAGTGCTTAATACAGTCGAACTTTAATGGCTCGAACAGAATAATTGTATATTGAGTATACTCAAAAGAATGGCCTGGATGAGGCAATTCTAATGAGTATAGACAACATACGTTTTCATGATAGAATATGAAAAATTTCCTTCAAATACCCAAAAATATATATTTTCTTGAAGACTTTTAGGGACACAAATACGAGCAAGTCAACCACGGCAAACGTCACGTTGAAAGTCATGAGGTACCTAATTTACTAACAGGAGCATGATTAAGGTATTGACGTAAACGGATTATATCGCTAATAGAAATGGATAATAACATGCAAAACAGACCAGCAATTAAGTATTCCTTGCGTTCTATGACGTTTATTCTAGTACACTTGCCTCCTATGGTCTAAATCAGATTTGTTTCCCAGCAACACGAGCGGGATCTCGCACATGATTTTCCGATCACGTCTCAACCAATCACAGATTCCCTCTGCTACGTCAAAGCTATGCAGGTCATCAATAGCATAAACAATCACAACGCCATCTACTTTAGTGAGAATGTCCTTGTTACCAGCTTTATGCTCTATACTCTAAGAAGATAGAGAAAGAAGCATTACGTCATCTGTGTAAAATGTATGATTTAAGCCATAGCTGTAGATAAACCAGTTTTAACAAAAATATGGATGCATTTCTTCTATCCCCTGAATATAAATTGTGGGTACGCCCTAGAATCTCACATACAATAAGTATCCATAACATACATGTAAAATATGTTTTAAAGAGAAATAAAAAAAAATATCTATCATGATACCCTCTTACCACGCACAGTAATTTCACCATGCCATATGGAAAATGAGTAGCATTTTGATTACAAGCACATTAATATAAGTTATTCTTCCTATTTTGAATGATGAAGTCCCTCGAGCAGCATCTTATAATGTATATATTCATCACTTTTAACAATCGGAAAACACATACTGAAACAGCTAAAATTGTTAAGCAGGAATATTGGTATCATTACCTGCGTAGAACATTTTTCTCTGTTTTATTGCCGTCATCTACATTTATTTCCAAATATGACGTTGGCCTTAAACATCTATGCAGAAAACTCTATCGGAATTCTATAAATTCAGATAGATCATTTCTAATACTGAACAATTTGAATTCGGCGCCTAACTATTGCTATCTGTGGTCGGGTTCATAGGGGTTAAACTTGGGGGTTTTCCATCACGAAAACATGCCTATATAATTCTGACCCCCTTATCCCCCTCTTTTATATAGTAAAACTGGGGTTTATAGGGGCATACATTATTTTGCTTATTTCTGCTCAAAAACATAGATTGTGGGTACTCGTTACAACTGCCTCATCGAGGCGGTTGTAAGGAGTACCCACAATCTATGTTTTGAGCAGAAATATGAAACATATCAGAATTTTTTATCTGAAAAGTTTCTATTTTTGGTTCTAAAATTTTCAGTATATTTGAATAGGCGTGGTTTCGCAATGGTTTACTCTGGCTTCAGTGAAGTTTTGTGCGTATTTGTGTCTTTTTTTTTGTGATGTTTCACTAATGACATGGAGGACCCTACGCGGACCAAACTTTTATGTGTAATTTTGAGATGCATCTAAACCGCCACTTATCCCCTCGGGTGCCTCGGGAACGCTGTGCTTTGTGACTGAGGCCTTTCCTGGGTACCTTCATTCGTTAGATTTTATCTAAAATAACGGCAGTGCAGCTGATACAAACATTCTGAGGCCCGCCACAAACATACGAGATATAACGCATTAGTTAGTTTAAATAAACCTTGTTTTTTTTTCTGGGTTTTTATGAGCAATAGCATAAGAAAATACAAATTATGACAAAAGTAGCAGTCAAAGACTGAGATCAATCTTCACATTCATGCAGTCTGGTCACTGTTTTTTGCTGATGGCCTGCAGTAGCATTGGATTCTCGGCTATTCAAAGAATGCACATCATGAAAACATGGCTGTATAATTTTGATCCCCTTAAATCCCACTTATATGTAGTAAGACTTGATTTTACAGGGGTTTACATTATTTTTCTTATTTCTGCTGAAAGCATAAATTTTGGATATTCGTTAGAACCGCGTCACCGAGGCGGTTCTAACGAGTACCCACAATCTATGTTTTCAACAGAAATATGAAAAATATCTGAGTGTTTTATCTGAAAATTTTCAGTTTTTGGAGGTTAAAGTTTCTATATATTTGAATAGGCGTGTTTTCATAATGAGATCGAAGACTGATTAATTGTGCGAATGCGCAGACGTATTTTGACCTCTACTGGGCGCGCATTTCAAAAGGTACTTGAGCGACTTATGAGATTTGGCAATGTATAGATTACTTTATTGTACTGATATTTTATTTAGGGGGAACTCTTCAAGAGGTAACTCTGTCAAAATAGTTTACCTCTCTTCTGAAAAGGGGTCTGCTCTAAAGGGAAAAATGCTCTCCTGGGGTCTGCTCTAAATGACAGAAACTCCCCTGAAGCAAATGCTTTTCTTTAAGAATACACCCGTTTTCAAAAGGGAAGCGCTGCAAAATAAAGCAGTCAGGAAGCCACAAGATGCGTCTTCCATGTCAGAAACGGCCGACAATCTAGTAAATACATGCAGTCCCCTTAATGACGACAACAATAAACTAACTATCAATATACACGTGAAGCCTAATAATGACTGTTCTGAAAACAGCACGCTGAAGAATGCCATGAAATCATACCTTTCCACTGTAGTCTGTTATTTTTATCGGAACTTGCTTTCCTGCCACCACAACCATTCTTTCATACGTCATTTCCGGCGTATGCGCATATTCACTCAAATATCGTTTCGTCAGATATCTCACCACAATAGCTGAAAGAAGACAAATACAGTCGAACTTTAACAGCTCGAACATCTCAGGGACTATGGGAATCTGGTCTAGGCATGCCTGCTTCGAGCCAATGAGAGTTAATCATAGGGCAATGTCAGGAAGAAAATGGGGATGATTTGGGGATATCTTTTCGATCTTCTATAAAATAATTGAATGTCGAGTGTATTCATTAGAGTTGTCTCGATGAGGCGACTAAAGAGTAATCAAGGCGACTCTAATGAGAACACGCAACAAACATTTTCATGATAAAATGAGAACGTTTCTCTAACATGCACCTAAATATTTGTTTTCTTTCTTGAGCTATCGCACGAATGTCTTAGGGTCTCAAAACCGTGTTCTAATTAGCCACGGTAAACGAGCCATCGGTGTTCGCGTCATTGAGATGTCTCCTCTGTCTTCTTATCTGAATGCTACCTAGTTCGAACTTGCGACTTCAGGAACTTTACGTTTCTTTAATGCTACTATACAACACAGACCACGAATCCCACGAATCGCCACGAATTTATAAATTTTAGGATTCGTAGTTGAATTGTAATTAGTTCGTGAATTTCTTAACTGATTCGTATATATTCGTAGTCAGTTCTTTCAATTCTCGAGCAATTGGGAATTCGTGGCAAAAGCTTGACCTGTTCAAAATTTTTTCCACGAACTCCCGATTCTAAAAAAAATGTAATCAGTTCGTAACAAGTTCGTTGTTCATTCGTAGGCATCGTAACTTAATCGTAATCGATTCTTAGGCATACGTAGGTATTCTTAACTCATTCGGAGGTTCGTGACTTCGTAGGGGCTCTTCTCCTTTTCCTTCGAAGCTGTCCTTCTAGCTGTTAGCAGCTGGTAGTGACATTCCAGTTCCAGGGCCAATACTACAGCTGCTCTACTTTGAACATTCATTTTGGAACTGATACCCAAGCAGGGGTGAGGGCCTTTTTATATCTATCTTAAGAGTAAATCCCATGAATTGTCAAGAATAGTCACGAATTCATTGTTATTTGTACCGGATTTGTACGTGCATTCGGCGTATTCTTAACTGATTCGTGACTGATTCATAACGTTCGTGCAGTATTCCAAACAGATTCTTGTAGTTCGTAGTGAGTTCTTGCCAATATTCGTGCGATTCCTGCCGAAACCAGTCGAATCCCGCGAATATTCGTAACACTGTCGTACCTGTGTCGTCACTGAATAGTAGTAAAGCGTCACGAATTGGATCAGAAAACTTACAAAATTCCACGATTCCTCATGAGTCCTAAAATTTATCAATTCATAGCGAATCGTGGGATTCGTGGTCTGTGTGGAATAGGGCCATAAGATAGAATGAAGGGAATGCTCTGATTCCTTCTGTGTACCATTGATTAATATCTAAGTGGTTTTGCCTGGGGCGATTGATTGCATGGCGTGTTTTTGACCACAGGCAAAAACCACTTAGAACTATTTCTCAGTTATGGATGGCAAAAGACGAGATCCGCTGCCATAATGTGTCTGTGAAAACAAATCCATGCAGCGCAAACGATTAATAAATAATTCATTTATTAATTTAATCATAGTTAAAGTTAAGTCCTTTACCGGGCAACGTCATTTATATTTCGGTTGTATCCATTCACGTCTTTGTCATTTCGTCTCATGTGAAGTAAGTCATAAAATATCAACTTGAATAGCTGGGACGCGATACTGTTCCGTCTGTTATTAATAACACAAGTTCTCAGTTCAAACCGCTATATGCAATAATCACATATGTACCTCATCAATTATGAAAAGCATTATACGAATGGTTCAGTTCAGTCCAGCACGTACTAGGCTGGCCCCCAGTTGGTAGGTTTTGCTAAAGGTAGGACCGGAAAGATATACGGCTAAAACCGGCCTACATGTATTGTGCATCTTATACGGCCGCTACTATCACGATTACTAATAGTATCATAGATTATATATAAACCGCCTAGCGAAGACATGGTGGAGCGAAACCTTATCTTGATCTATTCTTTAGGGATATGCTTTCAGCACCAGAGGGGTGTATACTTGGTCCGCAAGATGAGGCACGAACAGCGGAAGCAAGACCGGTCTTGGCATACATGTACTCGCAATCAGAACACGGCATTTGTTGCCCATATTGCGCAGTCTGATCTAGACAAATCCTGATCACATATGACTCATCAGAGCTTATGTCAAAACGTATATCGGTGTCATCCTTTCATCCCTACAAATCAAAACATGCACTTATGCAAACAGTGCAGATCCGCACTGTTTGCCATTCTGTTATTGATTTTTGATTGAAACCCTTATTTGCAGCAAAGTACTTTTTTCACATATTGCGGGACATAGTATTATTTTTATCGTTTCTATTTTACTGTACTTTTACGCCGAGTACCTAATCGAAATAAAAGTTAGTCAGAATGCCAATGAGGATTGGTATTAACTCAGACACGCATATCCGCTACATCTATTTGCACCAGTATTATGCTACAATTATCATTAAGAAATAAGTGGATCGTATGAGAGAAAATATGCCTTATGAATGCTCGCCTAACGAAGACACTGATTAGTTTGTGCGTCCGCGCGGTGTGACCAGACTACGCTGTCCTAGAAAAAACACACCAATATCCCAGGCTATTCACAAAGCGCCCAGTGAAGATTGACCAGACTGTGCGAAGCGCATGCTGAGCCGGTTCAGCGCTGGATGCATATGTCATAATATACAAAAAGTACACTTTCTCATGTTGAGACTCAATGTATAGATTTGATATGAAAAACATACTTCATAAACTAAATTATTCATTCATTAATTTTACTTAATATCCCTCCAGAAACAAGAAGCATGGTTTTTAATTAAACCTCTACCAAAAATTAGCATAGCATGATACTACAGAGTGCATCTTGATTAAAAGACTGCCATAATAAATACACCGTATTCTTCCTGTTAACCCTTTCACCCAAACTTTCTGGTATTGACTGTACCGTCTCTGAATTTGGATAATTTCTGTGTTGAAAAGAGGGGTTTCAATCAAATATCAGTAGCAGAATGGCAAACAGTATAGATCCTGATGAGACTCTCATCAGGCTCTGCACTGTTTGCAAAAGTAACTGTTTTGGTCTTTAGGGATGAAAGGGTGAAACCGATATAAATTTTGACATAAGCTCTAATGAGTGTAAACATGGGACTTCGACACTTTTCCACCACTCCACCTTTGTCTTGGCTTTATTAAACACGACTGAGTTCATTTACGCCGGGCATATCTGTTTGAGATTGTTTTTGTAAAATGTGTATGCATTTGGAGAACATCGGTTTTCTTCCAGTTTTATGGGGTTCTTAGTGGGGTAATATATAACTATTCACTCCCCACTTTTTTTTTTATCATTCTAAGTCACACTTTTGCAGCAGAGAATTTTGCTATTGGTAACATAGTGAAATATAAAATGTGAAGTACTGTGTAGAATGAATGTAGCAATGTGGGTTTTGCTCATTTAAAAGAGAAATGAGCAGTTTTCCCGTAGGAGCCCCAATTTGACCATTTCGACTTGAAATGAGCTTGTTGCTGTCAATATTCGTACACGTTTGAATTTTTTCATTTCTTTTTTTTATCGTCGTACTACGAAGAAGAAACAAAAGATGTTTTTCTTCGTTTACGATTGGAAATATGCATTCTCAAATCGAACGGATTATAAGCTGGTTTAATAATACAGTTTAATTTGATATTCAAGCATGGAAAGATTTGGGCTGAAAGGAAACGTTATTAGTGGAGAAAAGAACGAAACACTGCTACATAGATGATTTCGGATATAGTATGTTCGGCCTAGGCTATGGATAGCGACATGTAATTATGAATGCGAACTAGAAAACAGACGGATATAGTTGATTTTTTTTACATAGCTCTGATAACGTCTATAATGTTTTTATCGTTGAGTATAGCGATAATTTATATAATTACAACCTTTCATAAATTATAACATTTTTTCACTATACTACGATCTATAGGGAGCTAAGTAACGCATGACAGATCAGTTTCCCGGTGTATTGATGCTTTGCATTAATGTTTTCTTGTACTCTTTGTGTGCTCGTTTTGCACTCTTCCACACGGACATGACATCAAAGTGCCAGTTGCGATTTATGAAGCCTAGACGAGAATAACAAGTGACAGAAGATGAAAGTCACGTGATAAAAACAAAAAACGCCAAAAAACAAAAGTCCATTTCCAAATCGAACAAAATCGTGTCATTGTTTTGCGTGTGCTCTTCAGACGGAGAGAAACCAATATGACGACTTCTGCGGAAGAAACACAATAATTGATGCTTTTTATGAAATTAAATGATGATCACAAAGTTCCCGTTGTCTTTATTTGATACATTCATCCTACAGTCGAACTTCAATGGCTCGAAATCTTTGGAACCATGGAAATTTGTTCGAAACATGGGTAGTTCGAGCCACTGAGGTTTAATCGTAGCACCAGATCAAAAAGCAAATGTAGATAATTTACGGAAACTTTTTCGATCTCCTACACAATAATGGTATGTTGAGTGTATTCATCAGAATATCCTCGATGGCGCGATTCTAAGGAATACACACAACATACAATATCATGATAAAGTAAGAAAATATCCCTAAACAGCTGTTTTCTTGAGCAATATCCCTAAACAGCTGTTTTCTTGAGCAATATCCGTAAACAGCTGTTTTCTTGAGCAATATCCCTAAACAGCTGTTTTCTTGAGCAATATCCCTAAACAGCTGTTTTCTTGAGCAATATCCGTAAACAGCTGTTTTCTTGAGCAATATCCCTAAACAGCTGTTTTCTTGAGCAATATCCCTAAACAGCTGTTTTCTTGAGCAATATCCCTAAACAGCTGTTTTCTTGAGCAATATCCCTAAACAGCTGTTTTCTTGAGCAATTTCCCTAAACAGCTGTTTTCTTGAGCAATATCCCTAAACAGCTGTTTTCTTGAGCAATATCCCTAAACAGCTGTTTTCTTGAGCAATATCCCTAAACAGCTGTTTTCTTGAGCAATTGGAACAATTTCGTAGTGACTCAAAAACGACATTACGAAAACACGCCTACTCAAATATATAGAAACTTTCACCTCCAAAAAATTGAAAATTTTCAGATAAAAAACTATGATATTTTTCACACTTTTGCTCAAAACATAGATTGTGGGTACTCGTTAGAACCGCCTCGGTGAGGCGGTTCTAACGAGTGCCCAAAATCTATGTCTTGAGCAAATATAAGAAAAATAATGTTTACCCCTGTAAACCCCAGTTTTACTATATAAAAGTGGGGTTTAAGGGGGTCAAAAAAATATAGGCATGTTTTCGTGATGAGTTAGAACTAGCCATGTTAAACGAGTAATCGGTGTTCGAGTTATTGAGGTTTGACTATATTTGTTTTATATCTCTGAGTATTGCTGAAGGAAAATACGCTTTATTGTCTACTTGTGCTCCTTGCTTACACTGCATCTTAGTTTGATCACGAGACTTCATCTCTTCTGTCTCCTCCACTGGATATTTGGAATAGACAAAGGGTCTTTTTAGAAGAAAGGAGCGTATATCAAACATCAAGAGGATCTAAATCTCAAATATTGGCGAGCGTCTACTTCTGGGAATGTGCAATTCTCCGGACCAAGTTAACCTTTTCACCCCTGAGTTTCAAAAGTAGACTCTTCCATGTTTAAATTATGGAACTACAGTCGAACCTCGATAGCTCGAACACCGATTGCTCGTTTACCATGGCTAATTCGAACTCGTTTTTTAGTCCCTAGGAAATTCTTCCGATAGCTCAAGAAAACAAATATTTAGGGAAAGTTTGTTATTTTATCATGAAATTGTATGTTGTGTGTACTCATTAGAATCGCCTCATCGAGGCGATTCTAATGAATACACTCAACATACCATTATTGTCGAAAAAGATCATATTTTTCCTAAATTATCGCCATTTGCTTCCTGAACTGGCGCCATGATTAGCCCTCAGTGGCTCGAACTATCCATATCTCGGACAAATTTGCATGGTCCCAAAGATGTTCGAGCCATTGAGGTTCGACTGTATTTATTATTTAAAAAGTTGGAGATTCAGTAAAAATAATAATAATAAAAAAAAAAAAAAAAAAAAAAAAAAAAACGGAATGGCAATCATGTCTCTCTGGATCTACACTGTATGCACATTACGAAAACACGCCTATTCAAATAAACTGAAAATTTTACCACCAAAAAAATGAAAATTTTCAGATAAAAAATCAGATTTTTTTTTCATATTTCTGCTCAAAACATAGATTGTGGGTACTTGTTAGAACCGCCTCGATGAGGCGGTCGTAACGAGTACCCACGATCTATGTTTTTGAGCAGAAGTAAGAGAATAATGTATACCCCTCTAAACCCGAGTTTTACTATATAAAAGTGGGGTTTAAGGGGGTCAAAATTATATAGGCGTGTTTTCGTGATGAAAAGTTTCTGTTAGGGTCTGCAAAGCTGAAAAGTTTAATCACTGTCGTCGCCAATAAATCGGTGGGACATGAATGGATATCCAGGTATTGTAATACGACATTGAAATCAAAACATCTGTGTTCTCTCGAGTAATTAATTGAGACCTAAGAATCATACATCTTAATAAAATACATGCTGTATACATCAGAGCCTATTTCGACCAAAATTGGACACCTGTTACAGGAGATGCAAACGGTAATTGTTGATTTCGTGACCAGGCACCGAGGTTATAAAACTTTTTTCATGCTCAACTCAGCAGAGCATGAAATTTTCCCGCCTAATACATATAAAAAATACCATAAATATTTGGCATTTTTCATACGTAATAGCAGAGAGGTTTGCATGCTCATCTATGTTTGTCAAGACAGAATTTGCATGTTTTAGTAATTTGGGACTTCCCAGTCAGCATTCTACGTAAATCTATATCGGGCCGTCATCGGCCCGTCAGGGTAGCTGACGGGCCGATGACGGCCCGATGTAGATTTACGTAGAATGCTAGCTGGGTTATTAGCATGACAAATTTTGTGCTCAGCTGAGTTGAGCATGACAAAACTTTTTATAACCTCGGGGCCAGGCCATTTGGTACAATTGTAGTGATTTCGTACCCTTTTCTGGTCATTTTGTACCTTATTGCCACCATTTCTTACCCAGATTATTAAGTACGTTTTTTTTTTTTTTTTTTTTTCATCAGTTCGTATCCAGGATGAAATTGCAGTCAAGTCGTATCAAAATCACCCGTTTCACTTGTATGTGTATATATGTCAACATTTTTCAAGTTGATCAAAAGCAATTTGCAGGGTTGAAGTTTATAAAGCGATTACCGTTACATAATGTGATGACTTTCGGAACTAATGCTGAAATGGTATGTGGAAAAGAGAGAGAGAGAGAGAGAGAAAGAGAGAGAGAGAGAGAGAGAGAGAGAGCGAATGAGAGAGAGCGAATGAGAGAGAGAGAGAGAACCCTTGAGTATTAAAAAGGAGACATACTGGAACAAGCCATGTTAATGACGTTCCTGTTTTTAGGTACGCTTTCCAAGTCCTTTTGTTAATAATTATTTTGATAATCTTTACCACGTGGCTAAACAAAACTGTTATTTTTGTTGAAAGTGCATAAGAAAGTTACCAACATCATTCATGAACCAACACTAGAGTTAGATTATTAGAAGCTGACCTGGAGATGTAGAGATTCATTATGTCAGTGGTTCGAACCGGTCAATCTTCTGCGAAATGTAGATTGTCAATCCATTATTGCGTCCATTTGTTAAAGGTTAGCACTCTGGGTAAAAATTTCAGCAGACGGCATACTAAATTAGTTTTCTTATTTGTACCAGTAAACAGTAAACGGAGACAAATTGCATAAAATGACAAATCCTAAAATGACATGTCAAACAGGTTTTGACATTTCATGTGTTTGATATGTCATGTAAAATGTCTCCAGTGGAGACATATAATCTTGCATAAAATGTCAAATCCTTTTTTTTGGTTAAAAACAATAAAAACTACCACCATCAGTTTGTCGTCTGCTGAATTAGCACAAAGAGTGGTAAATGTTAAACCATGAATAAAGCTGTTCGAGCTCAAATAGGTTCGTTTAAAAGACAAGTTCAACGTAAATATCGTATTCCGTCACTAACTTGGATGTCTGGTAAGCGTTTTTTTTTTATCAATTCTTTTGAAGAAAATAAAAAAAAAATAACCAAACTTGCTAGATGACTTCCCCGCATGGTAAAGGTGTTCGAGAGTAACATTATTTTTCACTCTGCCTCATGTGACCTTCGGATGGGGTCAAAAGGTCACCTGACCTGTAACTAGTGTTTGAAATGATGAAGAGCAAAATAAAAAAAGCCTTACCGTCAACACATTTGTATCCCCGCTCTTTTTTTTTTCAAAGCGATGAGGACAATGTAATTGCCTCCGTCTGTTCGTCCGTCTGTCCGTTCGTCCATCCGTCCGTCACTGTATCTCCTCCTAAACAATTGGGCAGAATCTAACCAAACTTGCTACATGACTTCCCCGGGTGGTAAGGGTTGCAACAGCAACATTATTTTTCTCCCTGCTAAGTGGCGAAGGCTTGGGGAACTGCGATGGCGTGCTATCGATTGCGCGATCTGGTTATCATTTTATTCTATTTTTTTTTTATTTATTTATTTTTTTTTTGTTTGTTTTATTCCTAGCATAAGCCTATGATGAACACAAACGAAAGTTAAAAAAAAACAAAACAAAAAAAAACAACAAAAAACAAAAACAAAAAAACAAACAAAATAATTAGCTTTGAAATTACATTAATAAAAGCAAAACAATAAAAGAGAATGAATAAAAGAAGAACTGGAAAACCTATTACAAACTGAAATACTGAATACTAATTGGTTATCTAAAGAAAAACAAACATTAGTTTTCTTTTTTATGTAATGCACAAAAAAGAGTCGCCGGCCTTTATCTTTATAAGATTTAAAGCACAAAATAATCGAGTGTCCCTTGGGCGGCAAGATTAAGAAAGTTCTGGTAATAGTTCCTTAATAGAGTATACTTTGAAGATCCGCCATATTCAATTGTTGATGGCTGTCTTCCTTTAATATTTGTAAATCTTATTACAGATGTTCAGAATGTTATAATAAGGTACAAGGTACAAGGCACAAGGTATTCTACTGACTTTCTTTTGTTGTTTGCCTACGCGGAACTGAGTGAATGAATGAAGTGCGACGTCAAAACACATACCTTCGGACAGTCTGCACACATTTGATTCTGATCAGAATCTCCACTGGTCGCATACCCATTATGAAAACACCCTTATTCAAATATATTGAGAATGAATTTTACCACCCAAGAACGAAAACTTTCAAAAGAAAAATTCTAGTAGTTTTCATATTTCTGTTCAAAACATAGATTGTGGGTACTCGTCAGAACTGCCTCGGCGAGACAGTTCTAACGAGTACCCACAATCTATGTTTTTGAGCAGAAATAAGAAAAATATTGTATACCCCTGTAAACCACATTTTACTATATAAAAGTGCGATTTTAAGGGGGTCAAAATTATACACATGTAGGCATGTTTTCGTGATGAGAGAGCCAGGGATGCAAAGTTTAGTTTCTTCATGCAGACAATGAAGACTTTGGTCAGACTGTGCGGATACGCAGGCTGATTTGAGTCTTCAATGGACGTACATGTCGAAGGTGCGTTTTCCACGTTGTGTCTCAAATAATTTGATATGGAATTACTGTACCCGTATCCCATGGTATCACACGCACGAAGTGGGACATA
The DNA here is from genome assembly GCA_964016985.1 of Anodontia alba. NCBI lineage: Eukaryota > Metazoa > Mollusca > Bivalvia > Lucinida > Lucinidae > Anodontia > Anodontia alba. The sequence goes on from OZ024834.1 coordinate 25,332,912, forward strand.
ACAGATGCAACTCTTACAATACTACTATTGATTAAAATTATATCCTCTTGCGCCACAACGAGGGGCCTGAGACGTATTTCATCAACAAAGCATTGTTCTATTTTATTCTGTTCTGGTCATACATTTCCAAAGCCGTTTAGTTAGTGCAAAACAAAGCCATTTGGTTAGTACAAAAACAAAGCCATTTTGGTGAATGCAATAAATGTTTAGGTGGCCATTGTATTTAAGAAATTAGACCTGCAAAATTTACAATAACACAGCACGCGCACACACACAGCAACAACAACAACAACATCAACAACAACAACGAATCCGGCAACATTGTTTCATATACCAATATCTGACATATGTGATTTTAGTGTCATATATTGCAATGACATTTACTAATCATCAATATTATAACTATACAGTAGAATTATAGGATATTGTATATACAGTCGACTCTCGTTATCTCGAACTCCAAGGGACTCTCTGAAATGCTTCGAGATATCCGTACCTCGACATATCAGGTTTGCAGAATTGAGGAAAAAATAATTTGATTAATCACATTTAACAAACTGATAGGTAATTGGACTTTTGAAGTTAGAGATATATTGAAAAGATTGTGGAAAAGAGGAGAAATTGCTCCTTTGGAGCAATTTCTCCTCTTTTCCACAATATTTTGTTATCTGTTATTATATTTTCATGTTTAGGCAGGGACCAGATTTTCACTTCGAGATAAGCGGTTATTCGAGATAAGCGAGGTCGAGATAACGAGAGTCAACTGTATATACATGTAGGATGCTGTCTGTTATTTACATTAACTGAGGGTGAGGGGTCTTTTTTACGCTAGCTTGGTATTCAAGCCTGGAACACTCAACAACAGTGAGGAGTCATTTACCATTTGCAAGTTTTCAATATCAAACTGTATTGCGAAATATCGGTAACATTTAAGCCGACTACGTTTATCATCTCACAGGTTTGAAGAAGAAATAGGTAGTTGGGCTAAACCTCTTAAAGTTCCAAATGACAACGGAAAATTTAAAATTTGTAGTGTTTTAGTGGACCAATTTTCGTTTAAGTGCCCTCTATACACTACTTTGCCTAAACAATAAATTAATAAGTACCAGTATTACCGGAGACAGTGAGCAGGTGATCAGACTGCTCGAGTGTGCCGACGGATATCAGCCTTCTCAGCAAAGGGGACAGTTCCTTGCAATGCGCGTGATATAGTGTACAAAGTCAAATACTTTAAAGATGATTCTTTCACGCCCGAGTTTGTAACGTGGACCTTTTCATTTTTGAATTTGGACAAATACTTGTGCCACTCATAATGTAAAAGCAGTCCAGTATGACAAACAGTGTTGATTCTGATGAGACGGCTCGTACGAACCTTTACATCTGGATCTACTATGTTTGAAAGAAAAAAAAAAACATCTGATTTAGCCTACGGAGTTGAATGGGTAAATTTAAAGTACAAAATTTACATAAGACTCTTGACTGACTGAAGTTTTAACAACTTCGGATTGGCCAAAATCGTTTCTAATCAGGAAATGTCTAATGACAAGAATTGTGCGGTGTGCAGTACAGTAATTCAATGCGTCACATGTCCTAGATGCACGTCACAAATTCCATACCATTCCTTGAGCACAACCTACACATAGTAGGTCAAATACCTTGCACTGTATTAACGACTGATAATAAATGAATTAAGAGATAAAAGTACGGCGACCATAAAGTGTTAAAACTAAACAGACACACCACTTCTAAATGAGCGTCATGTGAAAACTTCCAATAATTGTATGTTGCACATAAGAAAAAAGCTCATCTAAGCGTGTGCATCCATGCAGCTCCTCTCCAGTGGCTTGGCTAGTCATCAGCTAGTTTTAATATTATCGTATTTACCTTAAATATTGGGACACCTGAACTCCTAAATACTTCTAAACGTTCAACATATATAGTCTACTACCTTTTGATGTGTCTAAAATTATTGAGTGAAAAATAGTGTAGACCCTAATCAGACGCCGAGTTTAGCGGCGTCTGGTCTGCCCAGGCCAGTCTGTTCGAATATTTAAGATTATGGCGGTATGCAAAGAGTAATACTTAAGATTATGGCGGTATGCAAAGGGTCCTGTATGACTGCAATCAAAACGATGCCAGTTTTCTCATGACTCGGTCAAAATGAATCAGTGTTATCTGATAAATTACTAGCAACTGTTTAGAATCTCATACAGTATAAATACCTGCATGTTTGAAATTTCAAGTCTTGAGTAGTATCATAGACAAGCGGAACGTATGTTTCAATTTTACAATAAAGTCCTAGACAAGCTTTTTGTCTTGTAACCGGCATCATTTGTTTTATCTCTGTAGTTTCATTTATTTATTTCATTTTTCGAAAATAGTGGCTGATTCGAGTTACAGTAGAAACAAAATTGGTCGTTACAAAACGCTTGTCAAACCAGGTTTTTTTTTTTTTTTTTTTTTTTTTCTTTGTTTGTTTTTACATCATTCGCAATCACACTGTTCAAATTCATTGATGTATTGAGAAGTGCTGTGTCATTGAACATTGTGTTTCATTTCTTTATCCGACTGCGCAGTTTGAATACAAAACTGTAGAAACTTAGTGAAAGCAATATTATATCTGTCCTTTCATTTACATAGGTCCTGTCCAACATAACAGCAATAAGATATTCCTCATACTTGATTTAAAAAAAAAAAAAAGAAAACACAAGAAAGAAAGGAAAGAAAGATAGTTCAAACAAGTTAAGACTCCTTATCATACTTGTCAGTAAATCATTGAAACTAAAACAACATAATTTTTAATGATATAAATGGTTAGCAATCAATCGGAATCGCAAGACGTTTGTAAAGACTTTTCGTGCTGTTACATGTACTGTAAAAGAACAAATAACAGCACAATCAAAGGGATGATATCAACCCTTTTTCAATGAATAAAACATGCATTAACATTTCCTGGGTTCCTCAAAAGACATTTGAACACTCGGCTTGCGGTCTCGTGCTCAAAAACTTCCATGACACCCGGCAAATGTTAATGCATGAAAAAGCGTGTATCTATTCAACGCCATCCTACACTATCTGTTGTGAGGGATTTGATATTTTCTGATGATATCAGCAATATTCCGACGTTCGAATTTTTTTTTCAATGACGCTGCAAAACTCCCAAATGACGACTGTCTTAATAATATAGTCCGTTATCATTTACTATCATGCAGTTTTTTTATGTGTTTCGCATTATTATTATTCCATCTAAATCATACCATTCTTACCTTTTAGGATAATTCCAATTTGAATGGGGCTGCGTTCAGAAGTGCAGTGATAGTGAATGATTTGCCCTGGATCCCTGTAACTAATGACGAGCGCCAATAGGGGCAGGGATCCGGGGAAAAACAATCGCGAGTTACTTGCACTTCTGAACGCAGTCATGGTATGAGAACTGCGCACTCCCAGACCAGCCTGCCTATATGCAGAATCTAATTAAAGCATGCACAGTTCGCGTTTTAAAGACTACATTTCAAATAATACCCCAACATAAATATGCATGGTTTGATTATGGACACGTCTGATGTGGGCATGACCAGTTCTTATTTGCCTTAACTCTTTACATGCTGGGAAATTTGCGTGCTTTTTTTTGTCGTCTGTAGATTTTTTTAATTAGCTTTTCCAAAAACATCTTTCAGGATTACCATCAGAGTGTCAAACAGTTTGTATCCAGATCAGGCCCGACAATATGTCGGGCCTGATGTGGATCCAAACTGTTTGCAAAGGTTATCAACAGACGACAAAAGTCGCCACTAGCGGGGAAAGAGTTAAGTAAATGATTATACGTGGCGATTCCTTTTTACCAAGGGAGGCAACTTTTATGACTTACTAATTCCTTTCTTGCACCCCAATCCATTCTGAAAAAGGATCCACTCAATAAGAGCGGATCCTTGTTCAGAAGGGGACAAAACAATTATGACAGAGTTACCTCTCCTGAAAGTGCACTTGTTTATTTTCTGGAAATGGGTCTACTTTAACAGGGAAAAAAATGCTCCCCTTGGGAGCAAAGTATTTCCTTTTAGAGTAGACCCATTTTCAGAATGGGTTTGGTGTGCAATAAACCAAACAGAAAGTCACAAAAGTATATCCCTTGGTGGAAACAGCGACAAATCTGCCAGTCCCATTTAGAGGATTTCGCAAATACACGACACAAACGTTTATAGCACATGCTTGATTCTACATAGGAAATTGGACGACTTCATTGTACAGTCGAACCTCGATGGCTCGAACACCGATGGCCCGTTTACCATGGCTAATTCGAAATTGTTTTTGAGTCCCTACGAAATTCTTCCGATAGCTCAAGAAAACAAATATTTAAGGAAATGTTCTTATTTCATCGTGAAATTGTATGTTATTTGTACTCATTAGAATTGCCTCATCGAGGCGATTCTAATGAGTACACTCAACATACAATCACTGTGTAGAAAATCGAAAAGATTTCCCTTAATTATCGCTACTTGCTTCCTGAACTGGTGTCATGATTAACCCTCAGTGGCTCAAAATACCCATGTCTCGAACGAATTTCCATGGTCCCAAAGATGTTCGAGCCATTGAGGTTCGACTGTAATTTACAGTTTTTATTATATAATAAAAACCATGAATATCGACTAAAGCATCTATTTTATCTTTATCTTGTCTTAATGGTGTTTACAGCATGTTCACTTCTGTTATTCGTCTTAGCGTCTAACCAACAAAGTACTGCTCCACAGCTTCTAAATCCCTCTTCGCTGTTTAAGATCAACATGACATCAAAGTTTACTCAGCATAAGTCAAGATCACAGCATGCAAGACTCCACATAATTCTTGAATATATTTAGTGTTTTCGCATTTTACCGTACATACTCGGAAAGTCTTGTACAAACACCCAGATCAGATGCCACATGAAATGCTGAATGACTCGCAAACAATTTAGACACTGATCAGACGCCACATTAAGTGGCGTCTGATCAGTGTCTGGATTGTTTGCAGTCATTCAGCAGTTATAGACATATGATCAGGTAGTAAAATGGACGTGTTCAAATATGGAAAGTGGTTAAGTGCCCTAATATTTAGGGTAAAAGCGGTTTATTTGTATGTTTTCAATTTAAAAACTCAAGTTTAACTTGTAATAAGCTATATTAGATAAATCCATTATGAAGAAAATGCTTTTGTTTTATTCAGAAATGCACCTCAGAATGAACATTTGAATATACTAGAAATGGATTTGTAAAACACTATGCCCCCAACTATATGCTTGTCCTTACAAGATGCCTAAATTGGAAAGAAACATCTGACAAAAGTAATCAGATGTTTCATATAAAAGTAATCAAGTGATCTACTCATCATTTCCAATAAGCTCGCAAAGTTTCAATACTCTAGCTCAAATTTTTTTCCGAGATAGCTTGCTGACAAGTTTAAAATGCAGAATTTTCAAACAGTCTAAACAGGGCCTGTTGGCTATTTACAGAACCGTTGGATACTGTTGAACGTCAAATCGGACAGTAAAACATAATAGGAGTCCACGTGAAGCTATAGATTTAATAATATACTTTCATAAACAGCGCGCTTCACTTACTGCTTATTTCAACATTTCATTGAAAGGATTATTTTTGCCATTTGTCCACGAGTTACATTGTTGAATGGCCATTATAACTATTTAATTGAGTATCACATGTTTCAAAGGGCCATAAATCCGGAAAATAAGGCGGTGTTTTTTTTTTTTTTTTTTTTTTTTTTTTAATTTAATCAGTTACCACACCCCGTCTGTCGTTAAATGCCTGAGTGGAAAAAAAAGAGGAATAACTCTAAAAAAAAAAAAAAAAAAAAAAAAAAAAAAAGCCCGACGGATAAACGAAAAAATACCGGTCCGCTTATTTTGCATGCCGCTGCTATATATAAAATTTCTAGCTCAAAACATTCTTCACCGTATGCAAGTGTAACGGACGGACGAACAGACAGACGGACGGACGAGTAGACCCAATCCCCCTCAACTTCTTCGAAGTTGGGGGCATAAAAAACAAAAGTATTCAACACAGGTAAAATCAAAACAACAACAACAAAAAATCATGTATTGGCAATAAAGATAACAAACAAAACAGGTAGAACAAAACAATTTAGGATACAACATAACCGAGTTGTGTGACAGACAAAAAATTGCCTTCGGGACAAAGGCGGACCACAGAGGCCCAGATCTCCTTGCGCATTCGCACAGTCAGATCAGAGAAATGTTGTCTATTTACAGAACCGTTGAGTACTGTTGGACGTCGAATCGGACAGCAAAACATAATAGAAGTCCTTGTGAAACCATAGATTTAATAATATACTTACATAAACAGCGCGCGTCACTTATTGCTTATTTCAACATTTCATTGAAATGTCCACGAGTTACATTGTTTAATGGGCATTACAACGCATCACCACAACGTATGTTTGTCCGAGAAATGTATACAATGAGTCGCACCAAGCGAGCCCGTGCCTTGTGGGCATTCGCGGAAAGCCAAAGCCCAGATCAGACTGCGCGGATCTGTCCCCTCTCTGTCCGCTAACAGAATCATTCGATATTACAGAATGTATCAAGGGAGAACAAAGAGCCCACACGAGGGTTTTCGCAGTCTGCGCATTTTGCGCGTGTTAGAAGGCACTTGTTCGCTTGACGCAGCCCATATATGATCCGGTCTGTAGAAAGGTTCTTCGAGATTTATGAGAAGAGAAAAGTTACAGATCAAACACTAAAGCCATACAGTCTGACCAGGGACTTTGCTATACGTATTATATTCTATACTCCCCAAAACATTACGAAAACACGCCTATTCAAATATATTGATAAATTTACCACAAAAAATAAAAAACTTTCAGATGAAACATTCTGGTAGTTTCCATACTTCTGCTCAAAGCATAGATTGTGGGTACTTGTTAGAACCGCCTCGGCGAGGCGATTCTAACGAATACCCACACTCTATGTTTTTGAGCAGAAATGTGAAAATTACTGTTTACCCCAGGCTTGTAAACCCCACTTTTACTGTACAAAAGTGGGGTTTAAAGGGATCAAAACTATATAGGCGTGTTTACGTGATCGTGAGAGCCAAGCGAAGGCCTGTTCTTTGTGAGGACTGTTGGCCGCGTTTCTGCTGGGGCTGTTTGGTGGTATATTATGGGTTTCCAGACTAAAATTAACTTACAGTAGACATACATTCTTATAGCAGATAGATAATTACGCTTTATTCGAGCGGTATCGTTAAAGGGCCCAAAAGGGTGATTAGCAAACAGTGCAGACCCCTATCAGACGTATGGTCAGGGTCTACACTGTTTGCAAATAGTTTAGCCATTTTCTCTAGGAATATCTAAACCACATAGCCTGACATACCTAAAGTTGAAATTCTACTCTTCCGATATACAGTGTGAGAGAATGTCTTCAGTCTTAAAGGCTCCATATTCCGCAAAAATAGACATTCTATTATCCAAAAAAAGTTTTAATAAATTAATATATGGTATTAATATAATCATGAAATGTGGCACCTGACAGCCTGTAAAATTTCAGTTAGTCTCTCGTTCTTAAAATATAATGATTTTTATCATATCTCTGAATTAATGTTGCCATCATTAATTCAGAGAGACAATAAAAAATAGTTTCATTTTTATCCAGTTCAAAAACGAGAGACTAACGGAAATTTTACAGGTTGTCAGATGCCACGTTTTACGATCGTATTAATACTATATATCTTTCCTGGATTAAAAAAAGTCTATTTTTGAGGAATATGGAGCCTTTAAATGGGTTAAATAGAAATAGGAATATTAAACATATTTCGAGGTCAAGAATATATCTGGTTTAATCACCCATTATGACCCTATCAAGTGTAAAAAACAGACTAGATATAACATGTTTAATGCAGTATCCTTGTTTCTACTATAATCTGAGCCGGGGCACAGCATTTTCTACAAAATTGTATATGCGCACAGCGAAGACGCAGATCAGCTTGCGTATCCGCGCAGGCTGATCAGAGTCATCGCTGTCCGCCTGAAGACCCTTGGATACTTATATATAGCTACCAGCGAAGACTGATCAGGCGCTCATGCAAACTTGTATAAAATGCTGTGTCCCGGATAATTTCTATTTACAGAACGCCGAGTAATCATACAATAAACCTGCGAGAGCTTCGCCCTGTGCTATCGGAGAGCTTCGCCCTGTGCTATCGGAGAGCTTCGCTCTGTGCTAGCGGATACCAAAGCCCATCCAAGTAAGCATTCTACATAAATCTGTAGCGGGCCTTTATCGGCCCGTCAGGGTAGCTGACGGGTCGATAACAGCCCGCTGTAGATTTATAAAGAATGCTAGCTGGGCAGGTCGACTGCGCATCCGCTCCGTCTGATCAGGGCCTTTACAGTCCAGTTAGAGAATCGCTGGATACTGAGAAACATGGTAGTGTATATCAAATGTCCTAATCAGACTGAGCAGCTTCGCCAAATGGATCATTTTTTTTTTTGACTATATGCCACGAAGATGCATTTTCCCATGGCCCGACTTGCATATAATTTGTACCGACCAAAACATCTCTATCTGTACGAATACTTTCCATTAGAGATAATTTCGTGGCAAAATTGCAAGTACCTTGATGCCAAGGTCAGCCTGCATAGTCTTACAATGACCTTTCAAGTACACCACACAACGTCGCAACAGCGTCGTTTCGACGTCGCTGTAAAGATATGAGCCACAACGTCTGAAAACATACCTTCGGGCATATGCGTCTAGCGAAGATTCAGATCAGCATTCGCATTCGAACAATCTGATCAGAATCTTTACTGGGCGCATTTTGAGTTAGAATATCAGCATGCTGATTTGAGTATTTGTTGGGTGGACATGTCAGGAGGTACGTTTTCTCACGTTGATGCTCATAACATCACAGTAAGCATTCTTTAAAAATCTATACCTGGCCGTTATCGGCCCGTCAGGGTAGCTGACAGGCCGTTAACGGCCCGCTATAGATTTATAAAAAATGCTAACTGGGATGCGGGCTACGTCGAAATGATGTTATTGCGACTGTGTTCTTCTTCTCCTTCTTTAAGTGCCTCGGGAAGTCTATGCTTTTTTATTTGTGGCATTTCCTGGATATCTTCACTTAAATGTTTGTGTGTTGTATTCGATCTTCGCTCAAACAATTCATCTATGTTCTATTCTAACAAAAACGGAAGGCTCTGGACAGGACCTGACAAAGCAGGCAGAAATTGGGTGCAATATGCACATGACACCGAACTTCAATGGCTCGAACATCTTTGGGAACATAGCATTTTATTTCTAGACATGGGTTGTTTGACCCACTAGGGATTTATCAAAGCACCAGATCAGATGCAAGTAGGGGTAATTTAAAGGTGGCTTTTCAATCGTCTATCAAATAATGTTTTGTTGAATATACTTATTAGAATCGCCTCGATGAGGTGATTCCAATGATTACACAAAACATACTTTTTTATGATAAAATTAAAAATAAATCCCTAAAATATCCCTGAATATTTGTTTTCCTGAGCTAGCGGAAGATTTTCCTAAGGACTCGAAAAAGGAATTCGAACTAGCCATGATAAATGAGCCATCAGTGTTCGACTCATTGACCCTTGCCATGCGGAATACAATTAGATGTCGCGCCTACTTCCAATTTCAGCCAATCAGATCACTAGATCCAGATTGTTGATATAAATTCACATACTGAATGACAAACAGTGGCGATCCAGATCAGTTGGCTTCTTCAGAAGCCAACTGATCTGGATCTACACTGTTTGCAAAGACAGGGTATATCCGGGTTCAGCAGGACAAGGGTTAAGTTTTACTATAGTGTGTGTTTACCTGTTTTTCCAACTCCTTCCTTCCCAAGAACTAGGATGTGAATTGGTCCTTTCATACTGACTGATTCAGCTATACTACAATGGCCTGTGAATCATTGTTTCTAATTTACTTTCATCCGTGATGTCCAAACTGTAAGTCCATGTTCCCTGTAAAGTTATGAATACCGCGGACATTTAGATAAACATGCAATTTTGAAACAGTTGTCTAATTCAATTCCATGGGAATTGATTTTGGAAAATTTTACACCTTTATATAAATAAATGCATTGCTTAGGATATTCTAACTCTCGAAAATGTAATTCTCTCCTCGACAAATCGTGCAAAAGCGAATAAGGGCACAGATCAGCCTGGTGTACCATGACTTCTGAACTGACTTTACAAAATTCAGCTGCCTAGCATATACCCATGGCGTTGAATAACATCAGTTCAACAATATTGTTCTAAAGTTGATTTAAGTCCATGTGTTTGCACAGTAAGTAGTTCGCTTACTCACTGAAAGCGCAATTTTCTAAACAGATCGCGCAGGTATAAGGTGAATGAGTACGCTTGATGATGTTCTCCCATTTCGGACAAGGGAGACAACTTTTGGACTTCCTGTTTGCTTTCATTCACACCATTTCTCTTCAGAAGAGGGGACTACTTTTAAAAGAAAGCATTTGCTCCCTCGAGGAGCAAATGCTTTCTTTTAAAAGTAGCCCCTTTTCAGAAGGAGACAAACAAATTTGACATATAGTTGCTCCCATTAAAGCAATATCAGTTTCTACGCACTTCCTATTATTTTATGCAACACTTATATAGTGTGACAAACAAAATAGGTCGCGCAAGTAATCAAAAAGATGGACACTGTGCCTTTGAACAACGAATGAGAGATGATCGTATTTATCCTTAATATTTAGGGCACCTAAAAATCTTACCATACTTGTTTGTCCCAAATTTTGAGTAAGTTCACCTCTTGTAGATGTGTCTGTAAACTGCTGGATGAATATCAGTGTGGCACAGCGTAGAACCAGATCAGACGCCGCGTTCTGCGGCGTCTGATCTGGGTCTACGCTGTTTGCTTAGGCCTGTATGTGCCAATACTTAAGATTATTACGGTATATAAGCTTTCGCGTAGTCTGATTGAAACCTTCCCTTTCCCTGTTAAATTCAACACTATCCAATAATGTTTGCGCAAAAGTCTTTTAAAGTCGCGAAGATCCATGTAAAAGCGCGTCCACACAGTCTGACCATAATCAGGCTTTTGCTATCTGCTCACAGAATCATCGAATTCTATAGCAAGTACTGGCAAACAGGGCCCAGTTGTTCAAAGCGTCGTTAGCTTAACGAGCTCATTAAAATGTACATTGAGTGATATGCGAATATGCTGAAATCTTTTGCTGAAAAAATGTTTTTTCAGCAAACAATATCAGAATATTGTGTATTGAATCCGCTAAAACAGTTAACGAAACGACCCTTAACGGACTCGTTAAGCTAACGACGCTTTGAACAACTGGGCCCAGATAAATAAAAATCGGACTCCGTTTTATTAAGTCTCTTCATGTACAGCTATATAATTTGCACTGGCATATAAAAATATAAAGCAAGACGAGACTGCGCGGATACACAGGCTGGCCTAGTCCTTCTCTGTTCGCATTTGGAGTATGAACCCTTCTCCTATGCTGCGCATTGTTTCTTCCTGTATTTAAAAATCCTGATCAGAAATCATAAGTACACTGGCATATCTTGATCGTTACAGTTCGCATTACACGTTAAAACTATAAGCCCACTTTGTTTTGTTTATCTTCGCTCAAATAGTGTTCCCATTACATGTACACGTTAAACTATGAGCCCACATTTTGCTATCTTCGCTCAAAACAAAGTTTGCATTACACGTTAAAACTTTAACCCCACACGTTTTGCTTATCTTCGCTCAAATAAAACACTTCTTTCTTTATCCTAAAATTGTCTCTTTTACGTGCTCTCTTAGGGGAATAGAGACATTTGATATATTGTCTGCCATTGTTTCTCAAGGGAGACAATTTTTGTGACTTCCCTGTATACAAATTCCCTTCATCACAGAAACACGCCTATATAATTTTGACCCCCTTAAACCCCACTTTTATATAGTAAAACTGGGGTTTACAGGGGTACACATTAGTTTTCTTATTCCTGCTCAAAAACATAGATATTGGGTACTCGTTAGAACCGCCTCGCCGAGGCGGTTCTAACGAGTGCCCAAAATCTATGTTTTGAGCAGAAATATGAAAAAATATCAGAATTTTTTATCTGAAAATTTTCCGTTTTTGGTTGTAAAATTTTCAACATTTTAATAGGCGTCTTTTCGTAGTGTGTAAAGAGTCTGCACTAAAAGGAAAGAATTTGCTCCCATGGGGAGCAAATTCTTTCCTTTTAGGGTAGCCCCATTTCAGAAGGAAGCCACATATGTTTTGACGGATTTGCCTCCCTTGAAAGTGTACCCCCTCTCTCTTAAACGTCTTACTGTCGCTACAAGCCTTGACTTGACCAATGATTTACTTGAGCTTATGCAAAATAGAAACGAAAGTATTTCATATCCAAAACACAGATAACCATGTCAACATTTAATTGAGAACGGAAGATTCGGTTTTCATTTATATTAAACTGACTTAAAAATTCACCCGTTTCTTCCGCATAGCTTGACGTATGCATTCTGAATAGCAAAATTAATAAGATAACCTATAAAGCGATTCTAAATCGCTACATCTTATCTGGCCTCAACCGTACCTGTATTTCTCTCTACCAGCTGGTTGCTAATATAATTTGAAAAGCTAGTAATAAAATCTGTATATTGTAATGAAAGAAATATTTTCGTTGTAAATTCATAAAAGTTTTAAACTTTCAAAGTATGCGTGAAATTATGCGTGAATTTGAATACATATGAAACCATATTGGTCTGTCTGATCAAATGATGCGATCTAGGATCTCAGACAGCTGATCTGGGACTACAATGACACCCATCCTGTTGTGTTTAAACGCATCAACAAATAGAGGATCTTACACACGTGGTCATTTCATATGAAATTTATGAAACTCGGCGAGTTTCATAAATTTCATATGAAATGAACACATGTGTAAGATTCTGTTTATCATATGACCATTTAAATTAGATTTTATTTCTTTTAAAGTTGACAATTGTTCAACAGAAAATACATGGTTGACAAGGACGTCGTCATGGCGTTACTTGTTCCCGCCGAAGTGTTATGTAACGTGAAGTCATACGATTTTTTATGTAATAACGTTACGTCACTGATTAACATCGTCGTCATATGATTAGACATCACGAAAACATGCCTATATAATTTTGATCCCCTTAAACCCCAATTTTATACAGTAAAACTGGGGTTTACACTTTTATACAGTAAAACTGGGGTATACATTATTTTTTTCTTATTTCTGCTCAAAAACATAAATTGTGGGTATTCGTTAGAACCACCTCGCTGAGGCGGTTCTAACGAGTACCCATAATCTATGTTTTGAGAAGAAATTTGAAAAAAAAAAAAATCAGGGTTTTTTTATCTGAAAATTGTCAGTTTTTGGAGGTAAAATTTTCTGTATATTTGAATAGGCTTGTTTTCGTAATGAAGAGAAATGTACCCTTTTCCAAAGTCTAGAACAAGAATGGCAAGGAGATAAGGTGTCCGATATTTACATGTACCGAAGTATTCTACTCTCATCACCTTACCATATTTGTCCTAGAATTTACTCTGATAAAGACGTTAACCATAATAATGTCACACCAGAACAGCAAAGTCCCAGACTATATTGAACATTTGATCAGTCAGGTCAGCACATTTTTGTTCGAAACATATCTGCAGTACTTGATTTAAACATATCTTAATCATCTTAATTCCATGAAACACACACACATACACGCACACACACACACACACAGAAACACACACGCACGCACGCATGCACGCATATCAAAACTCATATGCGGACCGAACATAAATATTTGTAATTTGGACCTGCTTCAGAATTAAGGGTGAGGTGTCGTGCGAGTAACACTGGTTATAGTCGCCGAGTAGTGTTTCCTACTGACCGCTCCAAGTCGGTTTTATCTGTTACAGTTCTTCTTTGTGCGTGTCTCTGCGTTTGTTTCGTCATTATTTATTCCTCCTCTCTCCTTCTTTTGGTGCCTCAGCCGGGCTGTACTTCCTGATTGTGGCATTGCCTGTGTATCTTCACTTATACAGTCGACTCTCGTTGTCTCAACTTCGTTTATCTCGAATAACCGCATATCTCTAAGTGAAAATCTGGTACCTGTTTAAACATGAAAAAAACTAACAATAGGTAATAAAATATTGTGGAAAAGAGGAGAAATTGCTCCTAAGGAGCAATTACTCCTCTTTTTCACAATATTTTCAATCTATGTCTTTCAGGAGTCAAAGTATATACATAGTCTTTGTTGGAAACGTGGTTGTTCGATTTCTGTTTTCCTCAATTCTGCAGATCTGCTATGTCGAAGTACTGAAATATTCGAGAGAGTCCTTTAGACTTCAAGATAACGAGAGTCGACTGCATTTGTCTAATATTTGGGCATTGCAGAGCCAGAACCAGGCTAAAAGCGATATCTTGCGAAAACCGCATGCTGGCGTGGGTCTTCTGTCTTCGTGTATGATATTCCGATAGGGTTTATGTGCACCTGTCCTTTATATAAATTCTAGTTATTCTTGAACTGCACATCAAATACGCGAGCAACGTCAGAAAACGTACCTTCTTATATGTGCGCACAGCGAAGATTCTGATCAGCCTGCGCATTCGCGCAGTCTGACCAGAATTTTTACTGAGCGCATTTTGGGTAGTCAAGGATGCAAAATATCTCCGTGCGGACAAAAAAGACTCTGCATCACGAAAACATACCTGTATAATTTTAACCCCCTTAAACCCCACTTTTATATAGTAAAACTGGGGTTTACAGGGGTATACATTATTTTCTTATTTCTGCTCAAAAACATAGATTGTGGGTACTCGTTAGAAACGCCTCGTCGAGGCGGTTCTAACGAGTGCCCATAATCTATGTTTGGAGCAGAAATGTGAAGAAATATCAGAATTTTTATCTGAAAAAGTTCATTTTTGGTGGTAAAATTTTCAGTATATTTCAATAGGCATGTTTTCGTAATGGGTCACACTGTCCGGATGCGCAGGCTGATCTGAGTTTTAGTTGGGAGCACATGGTACGTTTGTTGATGTTGTGGCTCATTTGTTTACGAAAATTAATAAAACAGCTGGTTGCTTATAGACTAAGTGAACTGCGAACACAATTAATTACTTTGCTAGCAGTCTCACTGTGAAGAATAGTTCACAATTTATCTCACATTATATCACTCTTCAACATCTTTATGAAATTTTCTACTTACTAACAAAGTCACATACACACAGACAAAGACACGGTCATAACATAATTTTAATATTTAAAGGTGTTACTAATATACAGACTCAACTACAATAATCTGCGCAAAGCTTCGCCATAACCTATTTATGCCGAGTGGACTCTCCTACTTCAGGTGTTTAGACAGGTCCACATCCAATAGAATAGAAGGGGTTTGTGTGCAGTTTTTATTATTACCATGTTTTAGAGACATTCTGCACACGATGCAAGCACTGTAGACCCTGATAAGACGCCTCCTCCTGTGGCATCTGATCTGAGTTTACACTGTTTGCCAAAGTCCCTTTTTTGTGGACGCTAGGGATCTTATCAGGGTCTACAGTGTTTGCAGTTCTTTAACTCTTTGCCGTGTGTTTTTTAATAAATGATTCTGCCCAACAAGTTCAAAGCTAACGACATCGTTAGTTAACGATTCGTTAAAATTTACATTGAGTGATACGCAAATATGCTGATTTTTTTTGCTGAAAAAATGTGAGTAAGCTACTCACATTTTTTTCAGCAAAAAATTTCAGAATAATGTATATTGAATCCCCTAAAACAGTTAACGAAATGACCCTTAACGAGCTCGTTAAGCTAACGACGCTTTGAACAACTGGGCCCAGACTGCCTATCCAGATTTAGATGATATTTGTATTACTGGAAGACACTGGTCCAAACCAAAATATTGCTCAGAGGGAGGTCCACATTACTTGGTGAGCTTGAAGTCAAGACAAGAACTTTCATGTTTAAATCCTGTAAAGCGTTATGTAAGATGTATGTTGCCTGAGTGTCTAGATAGATGTTGAAATGTAGACCTGGCTGAGTTACTGGTCGGACGATTTGTTCAGAGTAAGACCCGTCTCCTCTATCAGTGATCCTGAGGTCGAGTCACATATTTCAAATTTTCATATGAGGGACAGCCGCATTTTCAGGCAAACTGTCCTGCGACAGGTCTTGCTCATTAATTATGTTTGTTTCTTTATTCGTGCCGCATCCTGCAAAAAACCTTAACGTATACCATATTTGCCAGCCCACAAGCACAATTTTATCATTTAGTTTTCGTAAATAAATCATACAGTATGAATGCTTGCTATAAGCGTATACTGAAGACTCCGATCAGACTGAATAGATATGCGGACTGATAGAGGTTTTCACTGATAAAGGACTTTTCGACGTAATGACAAGTTATTCTGTTAAAGTTGAATTGATACATGTAAAAGGTTGTGCCGCCATTTTACAGTACGATAAGTAAACAACATAAAACAAACAAAACAAAACAAAACAAAAAAAAAAAAAAAAAAATAAAAAAATAAAAAAAAAAATAAATAAATAAAATAAAAGATAAAAAAATAAAATAAAATAATAAAATAAAATAAAATAAAATAAATAAATAAAAAATAAAATTAAAAAATAAATAAATAAATAAAAAATAAAAAATAAAATAAGCTTATCTACCTAGTATATAAACCATTTCGATTTTTTTTTTAAGTTAGACCAAACGAGTTTGTTTGCTTTGGAATTTTACGTGCCAGTCAACACTGTTAAGGTCAGTTACTCACACTCTTACTTGGCAGGTTTACTCCTATAAACGGTTTACCAGTACTTATGCACATACTTTCGCCAGTAACTGACAATTGCCCTTCTTGAATCTGCGAAAGTTGGAGAATGATCGTGGAAACGATTTCCCGATCAATCCCCATGAAAGTCATGTGGCCGAACTGGGATTCCAACGTGCCCTGTGGATCTCCAGTCAGACGCGCTACCGACTGGACTATGGAGCCCGGCAGCCTCGAATGAGACGAAAGGCAAAATATTTCATGTCAGATTTCTTGACTTTTGAGGGATATCCACTCCACAAACAATATACTCGTGACAAGATAACCTTATATTGTTATATCAGAATACAGCATGCCCCACGTACTAAGCACAACTCGAAATTTACAACATTCTGATATAGCAGAATGATCAGTTGTAATTATTGCTGACACTAGCCTTAGTTTGCGGCCGTCTACAACATTCTGATACCACAGATTGACCAGTCGTAATAATTATTGTCAGCGTCAGTATATGTTAAGTTGAATGGGTGCACTTTTGGGGAAGGTAACTCGAAATAGGGTTTGCTCCCTTCTGCATGATAGGTCTACTCTAAAAGAAAGCATTTAGAGGAGCGAATTCTTTCCTTTTAGAGTAGGCCTCTTTGTCCCATAATTTACATAGTGGCACGTTGATCGTATAGTGGATATAACACATTGAATAACACCTAGTGGCACATTGATCGTATAGTGGATATAACACATTCAATAACACCTAGTGGCACGTTGATAGTTTAGTGGATATAACACATTGAATAACACCTAGTGGCACATTGATCGTATAGTGGATATAACACATTGAATAACACCTAGTGGCATGTTGATCGTAAAGTGGATATAACACATTGAATAACACCTAGTGGCACGTTGATCGTATAGTGGATATAACACTTGGAATAATACTTAATATTTAATCAGCTTTATTCAGTAAGACGTTATTGGTCAATCAATATGACAGATAGTTAGTTCTTGTCCAAAACATAGCAAATTTCAGTACTAGTCCGAAACAGCCGTAAGTCCACAAAATAGAGTAAGTTCTGATATAACACTGTATGAGTCTAAATTACCTTTATGACGTAGATCTCACAACTTTAAAAGTTCCAAATATTACATAAAAATCAAGTCCCAAAATTAATGCCTTGAACGCTGGTAACATACTCTCGTCCATTCGTCGACACACATCACGACCATACAAATATTACGAAAATCCTGCACGGCAGCCCGCCGTCAGTCAGGAGAAACCAAGAAAGACGTCTTCTCACCTAGAAGTCAAAGTTAGAGACTACTCATAATTTCAGAATTATGATTATCCTCGCAAATGTATTTGGCTTCCATGGCACCTTTAGCCAATCAAATTCATCAAGTCATGTACATGACAATGAAAGAGTCAGGGGATAATTTATGCCAATCCCACCCAGTATGCAACCATAATGAGCAGATTCAATATTTCAAGCGCTGTCACGGTCAAGCTTTAAATACTCTCAACAAAAGCCGAAAGATAATGCTTGTCAATCATAGCTACAAGGAGCCATACAAAAACAGCACAATGGAAGATGTATATTAATTTCTTAGAGCCCAATGATCAATACCAAATTTTGTTTCATTTTGGATAATAACCTACAAGGGCTATAAACAAGTCAACAATAATCCAACCCAAAGATGCACTGATCAACAATCTTAAGACTGAAACCCAAAGGCATGCCAGCCTATTATGTTACATTCTTTTCAGAAGGCAGACAATCAAATAGGAAGTCATGAAAATTGTCTCTATATATACAGAATCGCAGGATATATACCTGGTATATCCAGTCCCCTTAAAAGCAATAAAACCCGTCTATATAACTGCATAGAAGTTTATATTCGTATCATCCATTCATTTGGGTTTTATTGATGGTTTGCCAGTCAAGAAAAGGGTTTCAGCTTATTCAAGCAGCGAACCCCAAATCAGCCTGTACATTTACCATCATTGCTCGCCAACGCGTTCTATAATACAATTCCGTCATCAAAACAGAGACCGAACATGTCTACAACGTTATTTTGGCTTTCAGAGTCTGGGCTTTTGCCCATACAAATATAATCAATAGGGTCATTTTCGCTCGCAATTAAAGGAGTAATTGAAGTGTTATTACCTTGCAAGGTCAAGCTATAACTATCAAAGTCAATTTAACACGATGGCTAACGTATTTGGTCTACAAATTCGGAGAGACAGACCTGAGCTCTGATACTCGGCGTCTTATCAGCAGTTCTTACACATGAGTCATAGCCATAATGTCAGAAATTGTATCTTCGGACATGTGCGCCCAGCGAAGATTCAGATCAGCCTGCGCATTCGAGCAGTTTGATCAGAATCTTCGCTAGGCGCATTTTGGCTAGTAAAAGATGCAAAGATTTGAAAAGATTAAAGTCATTTTTTTTTCAATGATGCAAAAAATATAGAAATATAAAGAAAATAAATTGGGGCAAATTAAACATGATTTACGTATAATAAATTAGGGGACATTACCCGATATAATGTTTAGCAATCTCGGCCCACACTGTTTGCTAATTCTCCTATTATGGGACACTTAGAATTGCGTGTTTTGCATGTAGTGTATTTTTGAATAAGAATTATGGTTCTGATTAAGTTATCCCAATGATAAAGGAATGAAAAAAAAAAGATAAAAAAAAAAAAAAAAAAGAAAATAATGATAAAAGACAAGAAGTGTTCTGCATCCTTGTAAACCCCACTTTATACAGAGAAAAGTTTGGTTTACAAGTGTAGACATTATTTTTCTTATCTCTGCTCCAAAATATAGATTGTGGGTACTCGTTATAACTGCCCCACTGAGACAGTTCTACTAAGCACCCACCATCTATGGTTGAGCAGAAATGGGAGGTTGGGGCGCGTGGAGTGGGTGGGGACACATATTATCACCTAAAATGTCATTTATAGAGCCATTAAGCTAGCTACATAGGCATGCTAGCGTGATGAGACCCGCGCACGTAAGAACACATGCAATATGACAATAGATAAACATTTCATTCTTAAATCTTTTATTTATTTACTTTTCTGTTTTATTTCTTATTTAGTTATATTTTTTTTTTCATCTGCACTGAATTTCCCACTTATTTTTATTATTATCCGATTTAAACGATTCATAGTTCTATTGATATGCAAAGAAGAAAATTTCGAGCTGTTCTCAAAAAAGTAATAATATGATATTCAAGACGACTTGAATACCTAGGTTCATGACAGGTATACCCAAAGGCGACAAACTTTTTCCGGTTTCTCCCAAGAATGTCCGTGATCACTCGGTAAGAGTCAGATAACTCGGAGAAGGCGTTATGTACGACAATTCCTGAGTTAACATTGACAAACTGCCAGTACGAGTTTGTTTTCCTGAATTATCATGAACTGGCCATGAGATCCATTGTTGCATATGGCTGATTTGTGTCTTCGCTGTCCGAAGGTAAGTTTTCTGACGTTGCGGCTCGTATAACAGAGTGTCAAGTTGCCATTATCAAGTTATTGCAGCAGAAGGGCCGTAACTGGTGTTGTGAGAACTCCAACGCATTGATATATTGCTATGATTAAATTGACATTTTGAAACAACTACTAATACAGTAATTCTACTACTACTAGAATAATTATACCCACCCATAATTAAAATAAATGATAAACTGCACGTTTTGAGCCACGTGCCCAGCGAAAAGTCAAATCAATGCGTAACCGCGCAGTCCGATCAGAGTCTTCGTTGTTCGCATGAAGAAACTGGCCATCCTTGGCTATCCCAAATGCGCCCCGCGAAGATTCTGATCAGACTGCGCTAAGGCGCAGGCTGATCAGAATCTTCCTGGGCGCACATGTCCGAAGGTACGTTTACTGACGCTGCGGCGATTTTGTTTTCTTCTTTTGGAATACATGTCACTCAAAAGCATAAAAAATAATCACTAAAACCTTAGTCTTTGTGAACACGTGTTACTCTCTTATCTCACGATTTTTTAATCATATGTATATCACCTATTATCACATTCTTCTGCGGAAACAGGTGCTTTTAGCCAACCAAATAATCATCTGCTTCTTTCTGCGCGTGATCAACGCATTACTGTGTTTCACGCAATTCTCCAAAACGGACTCGTCCTTTAGAGAGAGAGAGAGAGAGAGGGGCAAACAGACAGAGAGAGAGAGAGAGAGAGAGAGAGACAGAGGGAGAGAGACACAGAGAGAGAGGATCGTGTGCTAGGGATTTCATGGTGTTAGAAATTTTGAACTTTGCTTCTGTAGGAAAAACAAATATCATTTTGAATTGAAGGAGAGTTAGAATTCATGCGTTTAACCCAGAGTCAATAAACTCCCCACACTATATATTGGAGGAGTCGAATTTCTATTTTAGGTATGTCAGGCTAAGTGATTTAGAAATTCCTAGAGAAAACCAGCCAACATTTGATAATAGTGTAAATCCTGACAAGATGCCGCATTCTGTGGCGTCAGATCTGGGTCTGCGCTATTTGCTCTTTACCCTTTTTTGGGGGGAGGGGGTCTACAGACTAAATGGGTTGAATATGCATATAAAGTTTACTTTAACAACACCTGTAATTAGCTCATATTACTAGCGCTTTAAATATTCTTATACAGTCGACTCTCGTTATCTCGAAATCCAAGGAACTCTCTGAAATATCCGTACCTCGAAAGACCAATTTGCAGAATTGAGGGAAAAAATAAATCGAACAACCTCGTTTCACAAATGAGTATGTAATTTGACTCCTAAAGTTAGAGGTATATTGAAAAAGAGATAGAAGCAATTTCTCCTCTTTTCCACAATATTTAGTTACCTGTTGTAAGATTTCCATGTTTAAACTGGGACCAGCTTTTCACTTCGAGATAAGCGGTTATTTGAGATAAATGGAGTCGGGATAACGAGAGTCGACTGTAATAGTTTTTAGTTCGCCACTGAAATCAATCTAATTTCTTTCTTTGTTCTAGCTTGATCTCAACATTTCTCTTTTTTCACTTTTTATCTTATACCCTACATTATTTTCAAATTTTCTTATAGAAATGATCCATTCTTCATGGAACAGAGAATGCATATTCTACTTATATCACAGTATGGTCTATTATAATTATGATTTGATGAGAGACGAATTCATATAAGTCGCAAGGCTTTTTTTCGAATCCCATTTGTATATTGATGTTTACTGTTAAACGTCACTATTCATGTATGTAAACGATGATTATACAAATAAAACATGTTCAATTTAAACTAACATCTGCAGTCTTTAAGTATTGTTTAAATACGTTTTGAGACTTGCGCCAATTTATCTACATGCAGGTGTTCATGCAACAAAATTGCCTTTCCAGCAAACAATGCGGTTCATTTTGTCTGTTTTGATAAGGAATTAGAACACTTTGAAGATTAAATATGTGCGCATGTAACATATCTTTCGAATAGTTATGGCTGTCGTGGAAAGCAGAGGCTTATAATTCTACGAACGGGACTATCAGCTCCCCAGTTTGCCTGTGCAACATGTAGTGTGCGGGTTCCTATCATCTGATTGGTTATTAACTAAGAGTTTATCAGGAATACAATCTAGTCCTCTTAGAGAAACTAGTATGATAATAGCTTTCACCTCTGCAGGACTTCATTAAAGGTTTACAGAAATAATAATTACACATGCCAGTTGCGCAGTCAAAGAAAACAAAATCATCAGACGACATTTTGAAATATTTTTTCTGATTTATTCCATTTCATGCAAACTAAGGAGACAGTTTGCATGAAATGACAAACCCTGTTTTCTGAAAAAAATATAATCAAATTGTTGTCTGCTGAATTTGCCTTGAGCGTGGTAAATGTCAAACTTGAAACCATTTCTTAATCTGATATTAATTTGGAGCAAGGGCTATACAAACCCATTAATGCCAATCACTGCTGAAGCCAGCTAGCCATTGATTTGGCACTTTCCTCCTGTAAGTCGTTTCGAGGGTCATAGCCCCGTTAGTAGAATTATAAGCCTCTGTGGTAAGCTGTTTGACCATTTGTTGCTGTCATATATCTCCCGCCATTAATTAAATTGCTTAACGTTGTAAATGGGCCATGCGAGCTACATGTCGACTGCTATTGCATCTTATCTGTTATTATTATGACCAAGATAATCTCAACAGATTACTTTATCGTGTTCCAGTTCATATTTAGTAATCTTACATTAATGTATGTAGATTTTATATGCTATATATTTTTTAAATCCATTTTTGCCAAGCGTCACATTAAATGGACATTAGCAAACAGTGTATAGACTAAGATCAGATGCTGAAAAACGCATTTAGCTGTTTGCGTTTAGGACAGAAATTGCGATAAAACATGATAACAATGGAAACTAACCAAACACAACTTATTTACGCCGGGTTGAAGCCCGGCGTATCTATTTGAGGTTGTTTTTGTAAAATATGTATGAATTTGGAGAACATCGGTTTTCTTCCGGTTTTATGGGGTTCTTAGTGGGGTTATATATAACTATTTACCCCCCAATTCTTTTTTTTTATTATTCAAAGTCACACTTTTGCAGCAGAGAACTGTACTATTAGTAACACAGTGAAATAAAAAATGGGAAGTACTGTGTAGAATGAATGTAGCAATGTGGGTTTTGCTCATTTAAAAGAGAAATGAGCAGTTTTCCCGTAGGAGCCCCAATTTGACCATTTGGCCTGAAATGAGCTTGCTGTTGTCAATATTCGTACACGTTTGAAATTTTTCATTTCGTTTTTTTTCGTTGTACTACGAAGAAGAAACAAAAGATTTTTTTCTTTGTTTACGATTGGAAATATGCATTCTCAAATCGAACGGATTATAAGCTGGTTTAATAATACAGTTTAATTTGATATTCAAGCATAGAAAGATTTGGGCCGAAAGAAAACCTTATGAGTGGAGAAAAGAACGAAACACTGCTACATAGATGATTTCGGATATAGTATGTTCGGCCTAGGCTATGGATGGCGACATGTAATTATGTATGCGGGCTAGAAAACAGACGATCATAGTTGATTTTTTTACATAGCTCTGATAACGTCTATAATGTTTTTATCGTTGAGTATTGCGATAATTTATATAATTACAACCTTTCATAAATTATAGCTTTTTTTCACTATACTACGATCTATAGGGAGCTAAGTAATGCATGACAGATTAGTTTCCCGGCGTAATTGATGCTTTGCATCAATGTTTTCTTGTATTTGAAATGAATCGGTCCAAATAGTTAATGTTGAAGAGTCGGTTTTAAGAAGATCACGTGGTGTATGTAAACCAGCATAACATCTAAACGCTTTCAACCTGTTAAAATTATATAATTAAGCGAATCTTAGTCTTATATTAAGATTAATGTTCAGGTATCATGTGGTTTTCAAATAGCCATAATCATTTATTTTTATAAAACAAGGTAATGTGTGCCAGTAGTGAGCCTGCTGATACATTAAAATAATCCAATTACCAAGAAACCATTACGAAAACACGCCTATTCAAATACATGTATATAGACAATTTTACCTCCAAAAACCTAAACTTTTCAGATAAAAAACTCTAATATTTTTCATATTTCTGCTCAAAACATAGATTGTGGGTACTCGTTAGAACCGCCTCGGCGAGGCGGTTCTAACGAGTACCCACAACCTATGTTTTGAACAGAAATAAGGAAAATAATGTTTACCCCTGTAAACCCCAGTTTTACTATATAAAAGTGGTGTTTTGGGGTCAAAATTATATAGGCATGTTTTCGTGATGCGAAACTGAAATATATAAGGCGTAACGTGAAATAATGTACCTTCTGAAATATGCGTCCAGCAAGACTGATATAAGCATTCGCATCCGCGCAGTATGATCAATCATTGCTGTCGCGTGAAGCTGGTTCCTAGTATATTTGTCTTTGAAAAACCACCCAGCAGAGAAAGATCGGACAGCGATGAAGCGAATGTTAACATGGGTATTCGCTGTGTGTACACTTTTGTAAGTACCTTTTTATAAGTAGTTTTTTTTCTTGTACAGTCCATACATGAATTTTCAGAACCTTAACATTAATGATTCCTCAAGATAAAATTTTCTGCTTAAGGGCAACTATAACAAAAAATATTCTCAGGAGAGGTAACACCATTTAGAAAAAAGGGTTTACTCTAAAAGGGAAGAATTTGCTCCCCGTGGGAGCAAATTCTTTCCTTTTAAAGCCACCCCTTTGAAGCAGGGATTTGCTATTCTGGAAAGCAAACAGGAAGTCACAAAAGTGGTCTCCCATATAATATATGGCAAACAAAACAAAACTACCAACTGTAACAAGTCCCCTTAAAGCGTCATAGACATGCAGACTTAAGGACATACAGATGAGTGCACAAGGCCAAAAATATTGGAATTGATAAGTTCAAAGTTTCCGGCGTCATTTACAAATACAGTCGAACCTCATTATCTCGAACTCGCTTATTTCGAATTACCGCTTATCTCGAAGTGAAAATCTGGTCCCTGTTTTAACATGAAACTATGACAACAGGTAACAAAATAATGTGGAAAAGAGGAGAAATTGCTCCTAAGGAGCAATTTCTCCTCTTTTCCACATTATTTTATATATATATTTCTACTTCAGGAGTCACATTACATATTCATTTGTTAAATGTGGTTGTTCAATTTATTGTTTTCCTCACTCTCTCAACTCTGATATGTCGAGGTACGGATATCTCGAAGTGTTTCAGTGAGTCCCTTGCAATTCGAGATAACGAGAGTCGACTGTACATAGCATAGGCCCAGAGAAACCAGAATAGCAACATTGTCAAAGCGCGATTATATATGTGCATTCTGATCACATACTCTGCGTGTTGCACATACAAGATTACGACAAGTATTCAAAGTATTTGAACAGACAGACATACGCAAACAATGTAGACCCTAATCTGTGGGCACAGAACGCTGAATCTATTCACGGTCTACACTGCTGCCACTCGTCAAAATGTTTTGGACTGACTAACCAGTAGTAAAATGCTAAAGTTTGATCAGGAGTTAAGCTGTTCGAATACGAGTAGTATAGGGTAAAAACAGCAATACATCATGCCAAAGGACAAAGTTTTACGTATGTATGTACAAGCCCATGCTGACCTGTAACCACACTGATCGTCAATACCACGAGGTTTGTTTAGCTTGAATTATACTAGAGGTTACAGTTCGCATGAAATGTCAAGTCCAATTTTCTAGAAAATAGAAGACAAAGTGTTTGTGATTTTGTACCTGCATATTTTTGTTATTCTCACGATATCAGAAGCTTATAAACAAATTACCATACGTTTACATGTATCATATCATTAACCAAAGTTTCGTGTGGCTGTTCAGTCGTTCACGCCGTTTTATATGCAATAAGTGATACAATCGAACCTCAATAACTCGAACCTCTTTAGGACCATGGAAAGTTGTTTGAGATATGGGTAGTTCGAGCCACTGAGGACTCAAAATCGAGTTCGAATTAGCCATGGTAAACGAGCGATCGGTGTTCAAGCTGTATTTGGATTTGGCACTTCTCATGAT
Source organism: Anodontia alba (assembly GCA_964016985.1). Taxonomy (NCBI): domain Eukaryota; kingdom Metazoa; phylum Mollusca; class Bivalvia; order Lucinida; family Lucinidae; genus Anodontia; species Anodontia alba. The sequence continues at coordinate 25,359,263 of OZ024834.1, forward strand.
ATGTATTTCGAGAAGATGGTCATTATTTTATATGTAAAATATCGAAGGTCCTGATCAGTCTGCGCATCCACACAGTCTTAGATGGAACTTTTCTGTTCGTCGAGATATTCTCTAATGATTTACTATAATTCTGTAAACTGGAAACCAAGGTTTTGATCAGAATGCGCAAAAGTGCTAGCTGATCTAGGCACTCTCGTTTCCTGCATATTCGGTAAGGACCCTCTTCTAGGCTGTACACAATATATATTGTTTCATATTATCGTTTCAAGATAACATTTGAACATATTTCATAATCAAAATATTTCGCCTCGTTACCGTCAGCCTATATCTATAAGTAAATCAAATTATATTGCCAAATATTCATTAAGAAAAGCAAACTAATACTTGGAGTACGTGCAATAGACTGTAACCTTTCCTGTGTTGATGAGGCTTTCTACAAAACCTATCCATTCTTTAAGCGGACAGCGAAGGCCACGCGCGGATGCGAAGATGATCTGGCCTTTCGATGGCCACATGAAGTCAGAAGTGACAATTTTCACATGGAGAGTCCCAACTTCAATGCTGTCAATTGTAATAAATGCCTTAGAAATGCATACTAAAACAAATCTGATATGCTATAAGAGGCTCAATTAATTCTAATTCACTCATATCTAGCCAAAATCATCATTAACCCATTTATGCCTCTTCTATCATTAGTCTTTGGAAAGGTCCTTTTCATATATAAGGTGTTTCTGGTTAGTTTTTTATTATTAACATATTTTGTAGAAATTTCTTAACTTAATGCAAACAGTGTAGACCAAGATCAGACGCCGCGTTCTGCGGCGTCTTATCTGGGTCTAAACTATTTGCCACTGTTCCTTTTATGGGACGTTATGCTTAAGGACAGTGTCTTCACTTTGAAATGCGCAGGCTTGTTTTCTTTCCAGCTATAAGACACGAACACGGTTCGGTAACAAGTAAGTTTATGTTTGCCGCCGCGGCAAGCGTGAAATTGTAATATTTATCACATAGAATCTCAATTGTTCAGCAATCAGAGCCCAGTTGTTCAAAGCATCGTTAGCTTAACGACCTCGTTAAGGGTCATTTCGTTAACTGTTTTAGCAGATTCAATAAGCAAAATTCTGATATTTTTTGCTGAAAAAATGTGAGTAGCTTTTGCACTGCAAAAGCTACTCACATTTTTTCAGCAAAACATTTCAGCATATTTGCGTATCACTCGATGTAAAATTTAACGAATCGTTAACTAACGACATCGTTAGCTTTGAACAACTGGGCCCAGAGCGCGAATATTTTCTGGTAATTCAGTGGTGAGCAACACGAGATATTGGTCAAATATGCCGTATATGAATAACGAAGGACTGATTGGCATATGGCATAGAAATCATTTCCCACATTGACTATCATAACTTCTGTAGTTCTTCATACAGCTCATTCTGAACTACCAACACTCAAGGTTATTCAAATTGAAACTGTGACAGGGGTTTTTCTAAATGCAAAGTATAATGTATTTACCGTCAAGTATTTGGACATATCTCAAGGGCAGATTCAGAGGGGTTCGTGGGATTCAGTCGAACCCCCTTTTGACTCAAAATTTCATTTCCATATGAAGTTTTGGAAAACAAATGATAAATTTGGGATACCATATGTACCCTAAATATTCACACGCCGTACTCTTTACCTTATGCTTCTCTTCAACAAATCAATTTTACTGCTTATGAATGTGTTTAAACTTGCTGTATGAGTGGCAACGGCGCAGACCCAGATCAGACGTCGCGTTGTGCGGCGTCTGATCTGGGTCTCCACTGTTTGCCCATGACTGCTTTTTTCCCGAATACACAGAGTAAGAACGGTAGTTTGATCAAATCGAACCTTCTCAGTAATCATCCTGGCTCCGTCACTGTATCTCTAAAATATAAACTAATCTATTTTATTACTCGTTTATTTGCATAAAATGCTGGATGCGTGGCAAATAGTATAGACCCAGATCAGACGCCGCATTATGCAGTGTCTGATCTGGGTCTACATTGTTTGCTCAGGGCTGTCTATTCTAAGCTTAAGTGTAAAAGTGGTACAGAAAATATAGGAAATATGTTTCTGGTAGCAGTAATGAAGTCACTCAAAATGCAAAAGAAACTATAATTTGGTACTGTATACATATGGCCCACAACGGAAGAAAACGAACCCTCTGACATGTGCGCCCAACGAAGACTCAAGTCAGACTGCTCTTCCTTGTCTGCATGAAAAACCCTTGCATCCTGGGCTACCCAAAATGCGCCCAGTGAAGATTCTGATCAGCCTGCGCGAATGCGCAGGCTGATCTTCATCTTCGCTGGGCGCACATGATCGAAGGTACGTTCTCTGACGTTACGGCTCATTAATTGTCAGATGCCAGTAACATTTGTTGTACAGATCTACAAGAAAACCAAAATAAGCCGTTTATGAAAACAGAAGCGGTTCTGGAAGTACTGAGCTCTTGCGGAAACAGCCGTTCCCTTGAGACCGTAGTAAAATATCTTGAAATAGCTCCGCTTCGTTAAAATGCAGGTATGAACATATGCTTGTATCAACACTCGTTTATCCACCTGCCAATATGTGATCATTAGGAGAAGTAAATGAGCTTGATTGATCCGAACTTTGCAAAAAGAAAGTTTAACGTATATGCATGCTAAAAGCGAAAAGGAACTGTCCAGAGTAGTCCGTGATGTCCAATCAGGCTTTCGGATGTTTGGATAGACGAAAATAAATAGAGGATATTCAAATGTTTGGAGTGAATATGACTTTTATTTCATCGAGTGAAGTGAAAAAAATGTATATTTCATGAGTGCACGAAGGCACGAATGAAATATACATTTTTTCACTTCACGAGATGAAATAAAAGTCATATTCGCGACAAACATTTGAATTTTCTTTTTTATTATACACATCACTTTCGATAGAAGAGATGCAAATCATGCAAATCTTGATCATTAATGTAAATAAAAAAAAAGTAGTTCCAGATCTTATATTTTTCACTGCTCAGAGGAGTGAAAATATGTTTTATATTTTCACCAGTGAAAATATAACTTTTTCGAAATATGCATTTTATTTCATTAATAATTCTCTATATTTCATTACTTTGTATATAATAAAAGCTACTAACCTTTTCAATAAAGAAGGCTGTGCAGCTAGTTTATATGAGCACCACTGTTCACAAAGTTAATTCCGTGTACACCACGGCAAGTTTCTTGTGACGCGTTCAGATACCGATTAATCTTTTTTTCTTTTTTTTTTTGCATGCATGCATGCATGCAAGCCATATATATATATATCGGGATTATCAGAGACGTTTACTATCCCTAATAACACGACGTGTGCCACGGAAAAAATAAACGTACATGAAAAATATGAAGTGCACGTAGGGTGGGGGGAGGGAGGGGTGGCGCGGGGACTGTGGCTAGTTGATGCACGGGGTAAATTAAAGCTCCTCAAATAAATTGAAAGCCATTCCAAATAGAGAGTAAAATGTAAGAGTCACATGTTACTTATCACCTTCCCCATCTTCCACGGAAGTTTTGTAGATTTCTGACAAAAGGTGCGGCTATGAGCTAAGAAAGTATATTTTTGAGCTCCATTAGTAAGTTTCGATAAAATTTCATATTTTCAGTTTACCAAACAGTTTTCTGATTTTCAATGTAAGTTGAATACACAATTACAAAGAAAAGACTCGCCTTTAAATTCTAGACCCAGTTGTTCAAAGCTAACGATGTCGTTAGTTAACGATTCGTTAAAATTTACATCGAGTGATACGCAAATATGCTGAAATGTTTTGCTGAAAAAATGTGTAGCTTTTGAGCTACTCACATTTTTTTCAGCAAAAAATATCAGAATGTTGTGTATTGAATCCGCTAAAACAGTTAACGAAATGACCCTTAACGAGCTCGTTAAGCTAACGACGCTTTGAACAACTGGGCCCAGACGAACAGCAAGAAGCAATTATCTTGTATTAATTGTCAACATAAGCTGGTACCACATGTGGTGTGGTGGGGGCAAGCTGATGCACTGAGAATGACTGAGACGGGTTGATGCTGTTCTTCCCACTATAATTCTTGCATAAATTTATCGAACGGCAAAGAATGCCCAGATCAGTTTATTTCACCATTTCAAAGTTTTCCGTTGCATTTCAATCATATTGTGTTGTCAATGCACTTTTGAAGTATCCCTGTACATGTGTATGTTTAACTGGTAATTGGATACGGAAAACACCTTGGTAATTGGATATAGAAAATGCCTTGGTAATTGGATATGGAAAATGCCATGGTAGTTGGATATGGCAAAATGCCTTGCATATGGAGGTTTTCGCCGCGATCCACAAAAAAAGAATAAAAATTCTGACCATAAAACTTATTTTATACCAATATTTCAATAGCAGTTTTAGTATTTCGTCAGCCTTGATTGCACAGGAGAGTCATGCACGTGAAAAACCTCTTTTTTGTTGACAATGACGATCAAAGATACGGTCTTGTGACTGTTAAAACACCACTATGCTTAAATAACCTAGTTCTACTAGAATAATATGCTTTTAATGTATATAATATGTGCCTGTTTAGCGGATTATGTGGATAAAATCACGATAATAATGACCATTTTACCGCAGCAAACAAATACTGAATAGAATTAATTTGCCCCGGTAATTGCATCAACATACCCCGTTATCGGAGCCAGCTGGTGCACTGACCCTTACCTCAAAAATCCGGTTGGTTCGCAAAGAAGCATCTATACTTTTCTAAGTTATTGCACGAAATTAAATGCAATAAAGGATGTTTACACATATACAACAATAAACCGGCCGATTGGTTGGAAAAATAATAAAATAATAATAAAAATAAAATGAATCAACCATCCCCGGTCGCCCCTACCGGTCAGACCAAAGTTCCGAATATAAGATGAACTAGCCCGCAGAGAACACAGGACTGAACCTCTCTTGACCGATAGTCCTCTTTACACTAATATATGTATAACTTTCGTCTTTTATTTTAGGTATACGAATATTCTGTCAGATGCATTATATGGGCCACGTCAAGCGGAAAAAACAAAACAAAAAAAAAACAACAAAAAAAACAACAAAAAAAAACGTCTTCAAATATGCGCAAAATGCGCAGATTCAGATCATCCGGCGCATGTACAAAGTTTCATCCGGGCCTTCAAATCTGCTCTCCATTTATACATTCTGTAGAAGCCAATATTTCTGTTAGCGGACAGGGAAGGCCCTGATCTAGGGTTTCGCTGTCTGCATATGCCCAAAGATACGTTTTCGCATGGCGTTGTCCATATCATTATCAATTAACTTTATACTTAGCTTTTGTCCTATTTTAAAGGATCTAGAAAGATTTGATATAAACAAACTTTATTTGTAAAAAAGTTATATATAACATAACAGTAAGCAATATAAGTTCTAAGGATCGTACCGAACGTTGGGCTTCTTGCCGAGTTCATTCATAATGTGAAGTAATACACGTTCATGGGAGGCGACTCTGTCAACATTGTTTTGTCCCTTATGAAAAGGCGTCTATTCTTTAAGGACAGAATTTGCTCCCATGCGGAGGGGGGCATATTTTCTTATAGGATAGACCTCTTTTTAGAAAGGGATTGGTATACAGGAAAGCAAACAGGAAGTTACAAAAATAACTTCCATTGTGAATCTCCAAATGACTACCTTAATCGGCAACAGTGGTAAGAGTTTGCAAGCAGAAACTATTAACACAATAAATCACCTCATTATTGTCGTGTGGCATGCCTCATTAAAGTTGTTTCTTTAGCATTTATGTTGGACTCATTCCAGGTCATTCAACAGCAAAAATAGAAATACAGTATTGAAAATTTCCAGGAAGAGCCACAATCATAGAATATAGCCTACCAAGCAAACCAAAAGGAACCAACCCCAGATCCCACCTAGCATTCTTTATAAATCTATAGCGGGCCGTTATCGGCCCGTCAGGGTAGCTGACGGGCCGATAACGGCCCGCTATAGATTTATATTGAATGCTTACTGGATCCTTCCCAGTTGTGAGATCCAAACACCAGACAGGCTCTACCAAACACATTAAAACGCCCCGCAACAAGCAGCCACACAAAGAACACCAGAACCACCGTCTTAGAACGTCAGAGTGGGTGGGGGGTGGGGGTGGGGGGGGGGGGGGGGGCTTGGAGGAGGAAGGGGTTAAATCGATTTTATTAGTACCATCTCTTCACTTTGGATTCAAATTTGAGCCAGCACATGACAAATACTACAGAATGGCATGTGCGCCAAGCGAAGACTTTAATCAGCCTTGGCATCTGCCCAGTCTGATCAGAGTCTTCGCTGTTCGCATGAAGAAAGCTTGGGTCCTTGGCTACCCACTGAGTGCACAGCAAAGATTCTGATCAGACTGGGCGGATGCCCAGGCTGATATGAGTCTTCGCTGGGTGCACATGCCAGGTTCTGTCATGCGCTTGCTCATTTTGTATAAAAACACACACACACTTGACTCGCTCCGAGGCAAATAAAGCACTAACAGAAAACAGGTCTTCATTCTTCCAGTACTTCTAATTTTCCTAAACACATATGAGCTAGCGCATGACAAAAACCTACGATAAGATCTGTGTGACCAACAAAGAGTCAGATCAGCCTGTACATCCACCCAGTAATCCAAGGATTCTAGTCCATCCCTCTTTGGATAGCCCGCAGACTGTAGCATTGCGATCAGCAAAGACTCTGATCAGGCTGCGACGCTGCGCAGGCTGATCTGAGTCTTCGCTGATCGCACAACTTGAGTCTTATTGTAGGTTTTGTCTTGCTCTGGCTCATATTGCTTGAAAAGAACTTTGAGTAAAACTTAAAACCATTAATGGATAGCGTCCATATCACCACGGAACGCGGCGTTCGATCAGGATCGAACTTGTTTGCATTATATATACGAATATCTATAAAAGAAATAATAATAACACATATTTTCTTGAAAAAAACTTTGAATTAAACTTAAACTATTAACTGAGGCTTCTTTTCTGTGTTGTTGTCTTTTTATCTCTTCTTCTTTATTATACATCTTCCTCTTCCTGATAAAAGGATTGAAGGAGATGTAAACAAATATTTAACAGTCATATACATGACGGAACTGATTGATGCACAGTACAATATGATTTAACGTCTAACATGACAGCTGATCCCTGCGTTCACACCATTATTGAGATAATACATTAGAAGTGCCATCGCGTGGTGAAATGTCAATTTGGGCAAAATTTGGTCGGTCTTCATTGAATATGTTTCTTTCAGAGTTGCTCGTCATAGTTCCAGAGCCGTCAGAGCTCAGGTTAGAGAGATTATTCAGAGGAAATGTTTTCTTGTTTCTGCTTGGTTGTGTGTTAAGGGTGCTTATTGGGTTTGTGTCTCTGTGGCGTTTGTAATGAGTACCCACAAGTATTTTGAAATGTTTTGAAACCTGTCCCAAATTATTATCAAATACTCTTTGTTATCTGAAGACCTGGCCACGTTTTATGTTTTTAACAATATTCTGATATTCAAATCTATGGCCGATTGTGACACTGTCTTAAGCTATATGCTGCGAATATAGGAATTTGGGCCATGCTAAAGTCAGAGTGTGGGGAACGACGATAATACCCCTAATTTTCAGTACTTAAACTCTAAAATGTTTCACTAATAATACTGTTAAAATGCTGGAAAGCCCTGTCATTAGTTTAATGCAGTTTCTTGTTTCAGATGATTGAATTAATGTGGAAAAGCCAATCGTTTCATGCCCGATGCTTCTATTTTGATGGAGTATTTTCATCACATTGACAGGTCCATGCAATGAAGAACTCTATAGGCCCCACTTTGTATAGAGAGAGGTGAGGCTTGCATGTGGTCATACAGTACTTTTTGTATTCCTGCAATGGGACATGGGCTGTGTGTGCTAGTTGGTGCCTCCTGGTTCTAAGGAGTCGCCGCGATGTGTGTTTTGGAATGTGAATGCATTAAGTATTACATTTTCCCCATCAAAATATGTTTATTTCCTACAGCAGCAGTAAAACCTAATTATATTACATAGGTCTGTTGGCGTAATGAGCATATAGTTTAGGTTTCAGTGGGACAGTATTTTTTTCACATTTATAGAAACTCGTAACATAAGCCGAAAAATGTTAAAATGTTGGATAGAAATCCTTTATCAAACAGAGTGGATGGGTATCAGGGTGCCCCTGAAAGAGAAGGCTGACCCACATCCACATCGGTTGCAACATATATTGATTAGGTTTTATATAGTTAATATAGCAAGAATAAGGGAAGTCATCTTTTAATTGTTAGATGAGATTTACTATCATTAGCCTCCCCTTATATACAAACAAGGACGCGGCGGTTCCCATACTTTACATGTTTATCCAGCTAAGGCGCAGGTCAGCCTGCTATTCATGTAGGCTGGACTGAGCCTTAGTAGTGCCTTTGTGGTACGGAGTTTTTCATAGTTGTAGTCTTGTGGTTTTATTGGAGCGGCTATGCGGTTCTAACGAGTACCCACAATCTATGTTTCGAACAGAAATATGAAAAATATCAGAATTTTTATCTGAAAACTTTCAGATTTTGGTGGTGAACTTATCAATATATTTGAATAGGCGTGTTTTCGTAATGAATTATTGGCTTAAGAGTAAACCACCTCTTGCAGCTATGCACGGCCGGTATAGTCTTTCTGTAGCGTTTAACCACAGGCACTCGACTGTATATTTGTGATTTGTTTACATATTATAAAATATTAGCCTATTTTTACCTTTCTATCAAATTTCAAGTCATCGGTTATGAAATAAGTTATTTGCAAAATGTCACTCCGACAGACAATAAAACACTATAAGAATATGATGTTTTACGTCTTTGTTATTTCGCAACCGACCGAAATGAAACTTGACAGTGCGCTAGAGGATATTTCCAGATCTCATAATCTGTTAAAAAACAAACAAACAAACACACACACACACACACACACACACACACACACACACACACACACACACAATATTCCGTCGGGTGCCTATGCGTGTGTCGGGTCTTCCACGAACTCAAGCACCTCGACCTCCGTTGCTTAACATTATGAAAAAGCCAACCACTTTAACGAAACACCAATGAACAATTTCGACCAATCCAAAACGAGACCAAAAGAATTGACCAGTAACTAGATACACAGTCGGCTTGATTACAGAGCACTAACCAAAATTGGCCTTATCGCCCAACAATGACGGGCCGTGCAATATTGTGGATTTCCTGTCACTGGCCTCGATGAGATATTGGGGAAACGAACAAAGATATTTGACTTTTTAGCATCAGCTGTGACCATGACGATACATTCCTGTGCTCAACACAACTTCTTATTGCATTATACACAATGAGGTCGAATGAATACTTTCGAGCTTTACTCATTGCTGTGGATCGGAACAGCATACAGTAAAACCTCAATGACTCAAACACTGATGACTCGTTTACCCTGGCTAATTCGAACTCGTTTTGGACGCCGTAGAGAATTCTTCTGACAGCTCAAGAAAAATATTTACGGGTATTTTAGGAAATTTTCCTATTTTATTATGATAATGTATGTTGTGTTTACTCATTAGAATCGCCTCATCGAGGCGATTCTAATGAGTACACTCAACATACCATTATTTCATAGAAGATCAAAAAGTCACCCATATATTATTCCATTTGTCTCCTGACCTGGCGCTATGATTAATTCTCAGTTGCTAGAACTACCCATGTCTCGAACAAATTTCCATGGTCCCAAAGATGTTTGAGCCATTTAAGCTTCAACTGTAGATACAATTCATGCATAAACATGTCACCGGTTTCGACGCGAGGTAACCAGTCTGTAAGTTTAAAAAACTTCTGGTATGACCTAGTTATTGTTTAGGGCCATTACGAGGTTTGTCGATTGTGTAATCCACCCAATTAAATAACGAGGTGATAAATGTCATAATAGCCGGGCTCGACAGCGCAGTTGGTAGCGCATCTGGCTGCAGATAAAGGGGCTGCGAGTTCGAACCACAACTCGGCCACATAACTTTCGTGTCATTGATCATGAAATAATTTCTACGGTATAATTCTACCCCTTACACTGATTCATGAAGTGCAGTTATCAGTTGTTGACGAAAGCACATCACGAAAACACACCTATATAATTTTGACCCCCTAAACCCCCACTTCTTTATAGTAAAACTGGGGTTTACAGGGGTATATATTATTTTCTTATTTCTGCTCAAAAACATAGATTTGGGGCACTCGTTAGAACCGCCTCGCCGAGTAACGAGTACCCACAATCTATGTATTGAGCAGAAATGTGAAAAATATCGGATTTTTTTATCTGAAATTTTTCAGTTTTTGGAGGTGAAATTTTCTATATATTTGAATAGGCGTGTTTTCGTCTCTTGTTCGTCTGTTATACTGACAATGACCAATCCTAATCAACTGTGTGATGTGTTATTATTTGTGTGTTCTAAGATGGCTGTTGAGACCAATCTTAGCTCTAAACTGCCTGTTGCAGATAGAACAATAGAGGTCTGAGGAAGAAAGTTCTGTTGGTGATGCCTTAGCTCTGGCTTTCCGCTGTGCACGTTTCTCCTCGGCTTCGCTGATTCTTTTTGCTTCGTATTCACCAGCTCCCCTTTTTATGAGGCCTCGCCACTTTGTACGATCTTGTGCAATCTGTTCCCATGACTCAGTTGATATGTTGAAGTCTTTAAGGGAGGCTTTGAGGGTGTCCTTGTATCGCTTCTTCTGACCACCATGGGAGCGTTTTCCTACTTGAAGTTCTCCATAGAGGATTTTCTTTGGCAAACGTTCATCAGGCATTCTGGTAACATGGCCTGTCCATCTTAACTGTGCCAATTTCAGAAGAGTATGTATACTCTGCATCCCTGCCCTTTTCAGGACTTCTGTGTCTGGAATCCTGTCTTGCCACTTGATCTTTAGAAGTTTTCTAAGACAGCTTGTATGGAAGTGGTTCAGTCTTTTGGCATGCCATTGGTAAACTGTCCAAGTTTCGCATGCGTAAAATAGTGTTGGCAGCACTACCGATCTATATACTTTCAGCTTTGTGTCAAGTCTGATTCCACTTCGGTCCCAAATACTTCCACGTAGCCGGCCAAATGCTGCACTAGCTTTGGCAATTCTAGCATTGACTTCATCATCAATGTGCACAACTCTAGACAATGAGCTTCCAAGGTAGGTGAACTTGTCTACCACTTGCAGTCGTTGACCTTTCACTGTGATGGTAGGCTCCTTGTAAGGCTTTCCAGGTGCTGGCTGATATACTACCTCAGTCTTTTTGATGCTGATTGTGAGATCATAGCTGCCACATGAATCAGATACTTGATCCACACCTTTTTGCATTTTCTCTTCTGTTGGAGCACCCTTTGCCATGTCATCAGCAAAGAGGAACTCGTCTAGCACCTCTGTCTGCACCTTAGATTTAGCTTGCAACCTTCTTAGGTTGAAAAGTTTCCCATCAAAGCGATACCTAATAGGTATACCATTGTCACCATCCTGGAAAGCATCTGTAAGCATGGCAGAAAACATAATGCTGAACAGTGTTGAAGCTAATACACAGCCTTGCTTAACTCCATTTGTTACAGGAAATAGATCAGAAAACTCGCCATCATTTTGGACCCTTGCAAGCATACCATCATGGAACTGCCGCACCATTGCTATGACTTTGGCAGGACAACCACACTTTGCCATAATTTTCCAAAGTCCCTCACGACTGACTGTGTCAAATGCTTTGGTAAGGTCGACAAAGGTCATGTAGAGGTCCACATTCTGTTCCTGGCATTTTTCTTGAAGCTGTCGTGCTGTGAAGATCATGTCTATTCTGTTTTTCCTGAATCCACACTGGTTTTCTGGTAGAAGCCCTGACCGTTCATTCAATCGGTTCAGCAGGACCCTAGCAAGAATCTTCCCAGCAATTGACAATAAAGAGATGCCTCGACGATTGTCACAGACTTGAGGATTCCCTTTCCTTTTGAATAGGTGGATAATTGTTGCATCCTTGAATTCTTGAGGGATGGCTTCTTTTCTCCACATAATGTGAAATAACTCTGTCAGTTTCTCTGCAACTGGAGGACCTCCTGCTTTGTAGATCTCTGCAGGTATTGCATCTGATCCTGGAGCCTTGCCAGATGACAAGAGTTTTATTGCTTTCACTGTTTCAGAGACGGTTGGGAGCTCATCAAGCAGCGGATTACATTCCACCTGTGGTAGACTGTTGATAGCTTCATCATTGATAAATGATGGCCGATTAAGGACACCATCAAAGTGTTCAGCCCATCTTTTCAAGATAGCTTCTTTATCAGTCAGAAGGCTAGTTCCATCTGCACTAAGGAGTGGGGTGGTTCCTGAGCTCTGGGGACGATATACTGTCTTGAGTGCATCAAAGAACTTTTTCATGTCCTTTCTGTCTACAAAGGACTGGATTTCATCAGTCTTTTTTCTCAGCCAGGAGTCTTGCATGTCACTGAGCCTCGTCTGAACTGTCTTGCATATGTTTGAATAGGCAGTCTTGCTAGATACTGAGCTGGTATTTCTAAGGTAAGCCTTGTGTTTTTGGTGTTTCTGTTCAAGGAGTCCCTGAATTTCATTGTCATTCTCATCAAACCAATCTTGGTGTTTGCGAGATACTGGTCCTAGGGAATCCATTGCTGAAGAGTGAACGGTGTCTCTGAAGACTGTCCAGCTCTCATTTACATCTTCTGAACTGTGTTCCAGTGCATCTAAACGGCTGCAGAGATCGTTGGCGAATGCTTGCCTCTTGCTGTCTTGTTTCAGCTTGGAGACATCTAATTTCTTTGGCACCTTCTTGCCTTGTGGTCGTCGTACAGGCGGAATGCGCAGGTTGAGTTTGCTGACAACAAGTCTGTGATCTGTCCAACAGTCTGCACCACACATAGTTTTAGTCACTCTGACATCCTGTCTGTCCTTCCTTCGCACTATGACATAGTCAATGAGATGCCAGTGTTTGGAGCGAGGGTGCATCCATGTTGTCTTTCTGCCAGTTGGTAGACGGAAGACTGTGTTGGTGATCAGTAATTCATGCTCTGCACACTTCCTTAAAAGGAGGAGTCCATTGCTGTTGCACTTCCCTACACCTTCAGATCCAATCACTCCTTCCCAGGTCTTGTGGTCTGTGCCCACTCTGGCATTGAAGTCCCCGAGGAGGATGAGTTTATCTGTCCGGGGTGCTGCAGAAATCACAGAATCCAAATCATCATAGAACTTGTCTTTATATATTGCGGGTTCAGCTAAGTGCTCAACCAAGCCTCTTTCTCAGATTCTAACACGAATACTAACCGCAGTTAAAGAAGGCCTTCAGAAGTATTGTGACACTGTAGATGCCAGAAGTGGTGTTAATCAGATGTGGATCCTGAAAAACTCCAAAGAGCTCTTAGAAAACCTAAAGGCACAATCTCTTCATTCCGTCAACAGTATAAAATCTTTCGATTTCTCTACTCTTTACACTACTATTCCTTATGATAAATTGAAATCTAAATTAAAGGCAATTATCAACCAGTGTTTCTTCCACAAGAATGGTAACCGTCGATTTCAGTATGTTGTCATTGGCTACAAAGACACATACTTCATTCGGGATCACTCTGATGCACCACAAAAATACTCAGATGCAGATGTCATTAAGATGCTGGAATATCTAATCGACAATATTTTGTGGAGTTCGGCGGTCGGATATTTCAACAAACAATCGGCATACCGATGGGTACTAATTGTGCACCGTTACTTGCCGACTTGTTTTTATACTCGTATGAGGCGGAGTTTGTACAAAGTCTCCTCCAAGCAGGCAAGAAACACCTCGCACAACAATTCATTTACACCTACAGATATATAGATGATGTATTGTCTCTGAAGCACACAAAATTTGCAGAGTATTTAGAATTCATCTACCCACGTGAACTTGAAATAAAGGAAACAACGGAGACTTCAGCCTCCTCCTCATACTTGGATTGTTATCTCTACATCGACAATGGAAAGCTTACTACTAGGCTTTACGACAAACGGAATGACTTCAATTTTCCCATCGTTAACTTTCCTTTCCTGAGCAGTAATATCCCTTCTGCACCAGCATACGGCGTTTACGTTTCACAGTTAATCCGTTATGCCAGAACCTGTTCAAATTATCAGGACTTCACGGAGCGTGGGAAAGTGCTCACTCAAAAGTTGTTGAGCCAGGGGTATCAAAAAACCAAACTGGTAGCAACACTTAAGAAGTTCTATGGGAGACATCATGATCTAGTCAATCCCTACAATGTGGCAGTTTCCAGAATTGTTTCTGATGTTTTTGCCAGTGACGCGCCATAAGTAGACTTCCCAAATCCCGGACATACGCTTCTACCGATATTTCTTTCGTTCAGGCCCATGGGCATGGTGGGCAAAGCTTGCTTACCAAGTAATGCTTACTATCCGCGGACGCCTGATTACACCCTTTGTTCTGGGGTCCATGTCTGTTGGTCTGAACATTCTGATTCGTCTTTCGTTTATGGATTTATGATTTTGGATTACGGCTTTGATACCATGACCGCAACTACCTTTAACCTCATCTGGGTTGGTCATTGTGGGTGCATAGGCACTTACAATTGTTGCATGCCTCTTGCCAGATAAGGGAAGTCTCGGCGTCATCAGGCGGTCATTTATGCCTTTGGGAAGTCCTGAAAGCTTGCTGACGAGGTGTGACTTGATGGCAAATCCTACTCCTGCTTCACGCCGCTCTTCTTTCTTGCGTCCACTCCAGAAGAAAGTGTAGCCAGCACCAACTTCTTTTAAAAGCCCTTCTTCTGCAAGGCGAATCTCACTCAGAGCTGCAATCTCGACTCTGTATCGGTCAAGTTCTCTACCAACTAGAGCTGTTCTTCGCTCAAGTCTGTCAGAACTAGAACTGTCCATTAGGGTGCGCACATTCCAAGCGCCGACGGTAAGTGGTATCACCTTCATCTTCTTTGTCGTGTTTTCGTAATGATGTGCACAAGTACTGGTTAAACATTTAGAGGACTAAGCCTGCCCAAGAACGTCAGTAGGTCAGCTCGACATGACCCTGGTCCGTAAAACCTCACCTATAAACATACCATAATATTAGAATATCTTCAACACCCGACCCATTGGGTCTATAAGAGCGAGCGAACTCTGTTATATATATATATATATATATATATATATATATATATATATATATATATATATATATATATATATATATATATATATATATATATATATATATATATATAACGCGATAATATCCTGCCATACAAAAACGTTTGTTTACAATATTTTCCACTTTACTATAGGTCCAGGTATGTCATCTTTTCTCAATACATTGTGTTTTGAGAAAAATACTATGTCCTACAGAGAAAAGCTGAATTTCATCTCACCTGGTAAATTTCGAACTATATTTGAATCTTTGAGAAGAGAAATAAAGGCTGACATTTAAAAGCAGCATCGTTTTTTTGTGAATAAATTGGTAGGTGATGTAAAGGCAAATCCCTGAGACTTGTCTAGTCTAGAGACAAGATACATAAATGGTCAAAACAAAAAAAAAAAAAAAAAACAAAAAAAAAAAAAAAAAAAAAAAAAAAAAAAAAATGACAGCCAAAGTAGTCTACCCCTTTAAAAAGGGAAGGAAATGGAGTTGCAGAATCAGACTCCGAAAAGACAGAGGAACTAGTTGGTCAATTCAGTGATGCGTTCAATAAAACTACATTGAGATTCCATTAACCAGAAAATCGGCCCATTTCATGGATAGTATATTGGTGTCTTCAGAGGGAGTAGTTAAGTTACTCAAATGTTTGATTCCTTCAAAAGCCTTAGGACCTGGTGAGCTTTATCCTAGAGTTCTAAATGAGCTAGCAAATGAACTAGGTCCAGTATTTGTTTCTGCAACCTCTTGATATGGAAGAAATCACCCAAGGAATGGCTTCTTGCAAACACTTGTCCCCTTTTTCAGAAAGGAGATAGGGCTCTTGCTTGTAATTATTCTCCTGTGTCCCTGACATGCGTGCCATGTAAGTTGCTTGAACATATAGTATGCTCAAATATCATGGCTCACTTGGATGAATACAAGCTCTTGACCGACAGGCAACATGCATTTAGAGAAAGGCACAGCTGTGAGACCCATCTGACCACTGTGAAAAATTATTGAGTAAAAATCTTAGACAAAGGAGCACAGGTTAACACATTTAATCTGGACTTCGAGATGGCTTTTGACGAACCTCCTCATGAACTTCTTAAAACTAAAATATTTGACTATGGCAATGGCGGAAAGACACTCAGGTGTATAGATTCCTTTCTTTGTTAAATAACACAACGAGCTGTTGTAAACGGTGAAATTACGAAGTGGGCTTCAGTTTTGTTAGGTGTCACACAAGGGACGTTCTTGGTCTATTGTTGTTCTCTCTGTACATTAATGATGTTTCTACAGACATTGACTCAGTAATAAGACCATTCGTAGATGACTATGCTATCGTGAAATCGGAGATACAGAGGTCTCGTACTAGTTGGTTGAGATGCCAGCATTTTGGTCGCCTTCGTCAGCTGCTCATTTTGCTTTCTGTTTTACTAGTTGGGATTAAGGGTGGCGTCGAGACCAAGGGTGAGGTTAGACGGCTGTAAAAGTGCTTTAAACCCCTACTGACCAGTCTAAGGCGGTGGTCCCGGTGTTAGTCTTACTTTTTTTTTTTTTTTTGCTTTGAACCCCGAAAATGTGAATTCCATTAAATACCTCTGAGTAACAATCACACATGACTTGATATGGAATACATGTATTAGCAACATGTGTACTAGGGCAAATAGAACTCTTGGTTTTCTTAGACGAACTCTTTATCAATGTCCTCAGGATGTAAAAGAGGCAGCATATAAAGGACTTGTTTGCCCCATTTTGGAATATGGCAGCTGTATTTGGGATCCCCAAGGCGTGGCTCTTCAAGAAGAAATTTAAAAAAAAAACGTTCAGAATAGGGCTGCTAGGTTTGTAACTAGCAATTACTACTTTGAAATTCTGAGTATGACTGGAATACTGGAAAAAACAAGATCTGAGTCTCTCAAGAAAAGGAGGAGAGACAGAAGACTAATTCTTTTGTACAAAAGCCAGCATTCAAACAAATGACCTTATCCCCCTAATTAGGCGCAGTAGTAATCATCACTCATTGACTTTTCAGACCACCGCTGCAAGAACTGACATTTAAAAGGGCGCATTCTTCCCTCAAACAATCAGAGATGGGAATGCCCTTGCAGATTCGATTATTTCCTCCGCTGACGTGCAGAGGATGGTGTGGCTAGGTATACCTCTGCCGTTAGAAGCAGTTGCGGTCATGGTACCTTTAGAAGCCATAATCCAAACTCATAAATCCGTAAACGAATGACGAATCAGAATGTTCAGACCAACAGACATGGACCCCAGAATAAAGGATGTAATCAGGCGTCCGCGGATAGTAAGCATTACTTAGTAAGCAAGCTTCGCCCACCATGCCCATAGGCTTGAAAGAAGGAAATGTCGGTAGAAGCGTATGTCCGGGATTTGGGAAGTCTACTTATGGCGCGACATTGGCAAAAACATCAGAAACAATTCTGGAAACTGCCACATTGTAGGGATTGACCAGATCATGATGTCTCCCATAGAACTTCTTAAGTGTTGCTACCAGTTTGGTTTTTCGATACGTAGGTAAATAACTTCCCATATCTCAGGTCCTGGTAAATGAAGGTCATTAGACGTGTCACTAGAAAAAATTCTGATTCTGATTCTGATTCTGACCTGTATGAACACGTAATTGTTACTGTCGTGATACCTTGAGGTGTACCGGGAAAGAAAATTTATTCTATTCTATTTTGTACCGTGCGGTGGCTAGAAATAATATTCAATTATATTCTATAGTGACTAGCTTTTGAGTTATTGCCCTTTGTTCCTCTTGCAGAATTAATTTCCTGGTTTGTTTATCAACAAACAGACAAAAGGGACAGATTTAACTCGTCTTCCTTGAATACTAACTGAAAAATGCTTTATCAAGAATAATTGTATACCGTTATTTTACTAGTTTAAATAAGCAGATCTTCATCGAGTTGTAAAGTTACAAGAGTACAGGCCTGTATTCTTTGTTTTAGCTACCTACTTTCACTTTTGATTGACCCAGAAATCGATCACATGACAATATGCAATGAATAAAAAAAGGAAGTTTTTTCAAGACCAGTTCCATGTGACTTTGACAGTTTTTCACAAGCAATCAGAGGATGCTTGTGATTTAATGCATATTGGATGTGCAATGTTACTTGAAATAATACCTCTACTCACCACTTAAATTCTGATCAGTGTCATAACCTTTTTGCTTTCTCGGGTAAGTAATAATTTATTTTGAATTTGTGTTGAAGTTTTGCAAGCTTGCTACCAGTACATTTAAGATAAGATAAGAAAATTTATTTTAAGACCGCATATAAATATAACATTAACAGGCAACATAAGCTCTCAGAGGCTTTTGACCATCTATACATATGTTTTCAAACAGGCAATATACAATATAATACATACATCATAGATAATGATTTTTAATTCACACCTTATACACTTTCATGTAAGGAAGTTTTGCAGTCCATACATATTAATTACTTGCTAGTTTGCAACCTGTATTTTGTAACCAATTTAAAAGGCTATTTTATTAAAATTAGTAAATGAAGTAGGAAGTGTGTATGGGAATAATATGGTCATAGTTATTCAGTTATTATTATTATAATTATCATTAAACTAAAGCTGTTTCTATGGCAACAAAAATGATAATTTTCATATAATTTTTCGCAATAATTTTTTTTTGTTTTGCTCAAAACATACATTGTGGTTACTCGTTAGAACCATCACTCATTAAAAACCTCTACGATTTTGACCTCAGTAAATCCCACTTTCCTCTATATGAAGAGAGGTTTACAGTAGATAGATAGATGGATTTTCTTTATTTCTCTATATATTGCCATAAGCCCTTTCGGACATTCTAGGCAGGTGTACATTGATTGCAGGATGAAGGCCTACAAGGAACCATTTGGATTAACATAGGGTTCTTTAACCTGCACAGGGTGTGACTTTCCCTGCACAGGTTGTCTCCAGTTAATTTCCCGATCCAAAGGATAGCACACAGTTTTTCATGTCAAGCCTGCAAATGACATGAATGAAAGCATGTTCGGACATGGAAAATTCCTTTGCCTAAGCCTGGGATCGATCCCAGTACCTTTAGCTCTAGAGGCCATTGTGCTCACCACTGAGCTACCACGCTGAGATAGACTGATGTTCATACCTTTGTGGTATAATAGCTCTTTAATGGCAATAAAAATGATGATTTTGATATCGTTTTTCTCAACATTTTCCTTCTCGCTGCTCATAAAGTACAATTGTAAGTACCCATTAGTAATATAATTTTCAAAACCAGTCTATAATTTTACCAAAGTAAATCCCACTGTTTTCTGTATTAAATGAGGATTACAGTAGTACTTGTTGCATGGGCTTGTGAATGTGATAGATAGATAGATAGATAGATAGATAGATAGATAGATAGATAGATATCTTCTTTCTCTCTGGTTCCTCTAGGTCTGAAGGGTTTTCAACCAAGAGTACAGTGATATGTGACCTCATTGAAATGTATCTGTGGGTTAAAGGTCTTTATGGACCTTTCTCTGATTCCAGGGACCAAGACGATCACCTAATGAACTGCACATTCTTAGTATTCTGGTAGGGGCTGGTAGCACTTTCAAATATTCATCAAATTGTTGTTTGATGTGGACTTTCAGTCTTTGTGATCCATTATGACCTAACGATACAGGGAAATTCTTTGATGAATGCAAATTTATCTAATTATAAATTGTTTGTATGGGTAACAATGAAGAGGTTTTTTAAAGTTTGTTACATGAAAGAAACTAATGCAAGTCTGAAAGATAATAATAACTGAAAAACCTTATAGCCATATTATTCCATTTGCAGAACTTGTTACATTTATTTAACCATTTAATATATATATATTCTTTTTAGCTCACCTGAGCCTAAGGCTCAAGGTGAGCTATTGTGATCACCCACCGTCCGTCGTCGTCGTCCGTCTGTCTGTCCACAATCTTTAAACAACATCTCCTCCTAAACCACTGATTGGATTTTCACCAAACTTCACAGGAATGATCCTTGGTTGGTCCTCTTTCAAAGTTGTTCAAATGATTCCGGTCCATTGCATATCTAGGTCACAGGAGCTAAAAATAGATTTTTTAACTAAAAACTTAAAAAATCTTCTTGTCAGAAACCACTGGACCGATTTCCATATAATTTTGCAGAAATGTTCCTTTGGTGACCATCTACCAAGATTGTTCAAGCCATTTGGATTTGTCAAAAAACATGGCCATCAGGGGGCGGGGCTTATTTTCCCTATATTATCTATATAGAAAACTTTAAAAATCTTCTTGTCAGAAACCACTGGACCGATTTCAATATAATTTTGCAGAAATATTCCTTTGGTGATCCTCTACCAAAATTGTTCAAGCCATTTGGATTCGTCAAAAAACATGGCCGCCAGGGGACGGGGCTTATTTTCCCTATATATCTATATAGAAAACTTAAAAAAATCTTCTTGTCAGAAACCACTGGACCGATTTCCATATACTTTTGCAGAAATGTTTCTTTGGTGATCCTCTACCAAGGTTGTTCAAGCCATTTGGATTCGTCAAAAAACATGGCCGCCAGGGGGCGGGGCTTATTTTCCCTATATATCTATGTAGAAAATTTTAAAAGTCTTCTTGTCAGAAACCACTGGACCGATTTCCATATAATTTTGCAGGAATGTTCCTTTGGTGATTCTCTGCCAAGATTGTTCAAGCCATTTGGATTCGTCAAAAAACATGGCCGCCAGGGGGTGGGGCTTATTTTCCCTATATATCTGTATAGAAAACTTTAAAAATCTTCTTGTCAGAAACCACTGGACCGATTTCCATATAATTTTGCAGAACTGTTCCTTTGGTGATTTTCTACTAAGATTGTTCAAGCCATTTTGATTAGTCAAAAAACATGGCCGCCAGGGGGGCGGGGCTTATTTTCCCTATATATCTATATGGAAAACTTAAAAAATCTTCTTGTCAGAAACCACTGGACCGATTTCCATATACTTTTGCAGAAATGTTCCTTTGGTGATCCTCTACCAAGGTTGTTCAAGCCATTGGATTTGTCAAAAAACATGGCCGCCAGGGGGCAGGGCTTTTTTTCCCTATATATCTATATAGAAAACTTAAAAAATCTTCTTGTCAGAAACCACCAGACCGATTTCAATATAATTTTGCAGAAATGTTCCTTTGGTGATCCTCATCCAAGATTGTTCAAGCCATTTGGATTTGTCAAAAAACATGGCCGCCAGGGGGCGGGGCTTATTTTCCCTATATATCTATACAGAAAACTTAAAAAATCTTCTTGTCTGAAACCACTGGACCGATTTCCATATAATTTTGCAGAAATGTTCCTTTGGTGACTCTCTACCAAGATTGTTCAAGCCATTTGGATTTGTCAAAAAACATGGCCGCCAGGGGGCGGGGCTCATTTCCCCTATATATCTATATAGAAAACTTAAAAAATCTTCTTGTCAGAAACCACTGGACCAATTGCTATATAATTTTGCAGAAATATTCCTTTGTGATTCTGTACCAAGATTGTTCAAGCCATTTGGATTGTCAAAAAACATGGCTGCCAGGGGGTGGGGCTTATTTTCCCTATATATAGAAAACTTGAAAAATCTTCTTGTCAGAAACCGCTGGAGCAATTTCATTACAACTTGGCAAAAATGTTTCCATGGTGACCCTGTACCAAGATTGTTCAAGTAATTGTGATTCGTCAAAAAACATGGCCGCTAGGGGCGGGGCTTATTTTCCCTATGTATCTATTTAAAAAACTTTAAAAATTTTCTTTTAAGAAACCGTTGGATCAAGTTCAATGTAACTTGGCAGGAATGTTGCTTTGGTGACCCTCTACCAAGATTATTCAAGCCTTCATGATACATCAAAAAACATGGCCTCCAGGGGGTGGGGCTTATTTTCCATATATATCTGTATAGAAAACTTTAAAATTCTTCTTGTCAAATACCTCCTGACTGATTTCAATAATGCTTTAGTAACCCTCTACCAAGAATGTTCAAGCAATCCTGATTTGTCAAAAAACATGGCTGCTAGGGGAGGGGCTTATTTTCCCTATAGATCTAAATAGAAAACTTTAAAAATCTTCTTGTCAGAAACCACTGAACTGATTTTAATTTAACTTGGCAGGAATGTTCCTTTGGTTACCCTCTACCAAGTTTCTTCAAGCTGTCATGATTCATCAAAAAAAAAAAAAAAAAATGGCCCTTAGGGGGTTGGGCTTTATAGCGATATAAAACACTTTAAAAATCTTTTTGTCAGAAACCACTGGACCAATTTCAAAATAACTTGGCAGAAATGTTCCCTTTCAAGATTAAGTCAAGCCATGATGTGTTAAAAAGAAAAAACATGGCCTTGTGTGTTGGGGGGAGGGGGTGGGGGTGGCAGGGCTGTAAAATTTATACATAAATCTTAGAGCAGTGAACTTGGCTGAATCTTCAACAGTAAGTATGCAAATCTGTTTGATCAGGTGAGCGATATAGGACCATCATGGTCCTCTTGTTTTTGTTGTTGTTGTTGTTTAGCTTTTCTAACATGTCTTAAAGCACTTCAGAATTCCTGTCACTCCTCGGAGAAATACCTCTCTTGTGCATTCTCTTCTGCAGAAGACGAGGAGTGACAGGAATTCTGAAGTGCTTAGACATGTTAGAAAAGCTAAACAATAACAACAAAAAAAAAAAAAGAATATATTTGCTAAATTTTGAAGCTATAAAGGCTTTTTTTTACATACATGACTTTCTGAAATACCTGGAGATCGTCCTGCAAGGGTTATCTCCAGGTACTGTACCATACCTGGAGACTGTGGGTCTCCAGTTATGGTACTGTACATGGAGACTCTTGGTCTAGAGATATGGTACCATACCTGGACTGGAGACACTTTCTATGATAATTTTCTATGATAATAACCTTGCTAAGCAAAAGCAAAGGTTTAATAAAACAGTTCTCATAGACAAGTATGCTTTTCACAGGGGTAGAGTCTTAAACAATAGAAATAATATAATCAGAATATACTGTCTTTACCCAAACAATTACCTACCTGTCTGTAGGCACTCATCTAAAATGATAAAAGATGATAGTTGACCTTTTATGAGGAATTCCCATTTTACATAATTTGTGTCCATGTGCCATTCACTGGCCGTAAGTTTATTGCCAAGTATCATTGAATGATTGCAAAATATGATCTTTTACCAGTTCATGTTTTAACTAAAACTTCAACTGTGATCATTTACTAGAATTAAATCCTGCATTTACCATTAAGCATTGTGTTTAAGCCAAATAAACAAAAAAATATATGTGTATACAGTTACTAGTTAGAGACGAATAGGTAGGGATTATTATATATGTTTAGGGTTACTAGTTAGAAAAGTATAAGAAGGGAATTCGACGTCTGAACACTCAACGGCCATATGGGATCAACAAGGGCGACCAGTAGAGGGAATCATGGTTCCTAAGTCAGGCATGCGACAGCTTATGTGGAGCGTTTTGTTTGTGTGATTTTGCATAGGTTGGGCCCATTTGCCTTACGTACTGGTAAAAAACACTCAGGTTGGTGTGTATATCCCTTTCGATGTAAGGTTTATGTGCATTGTATACATTGCGTATATGGCCACAGTGGTGTTGATAGTAAAGATAAACTTTATACGCTTTGCACATTGTGTTGATAGTG